>CM039680.1:60296081-60348581 GCA_022537955.1 Schmidtea mediterranea | reverse complement strand
AGTAGTTTTCCAATATTAAATATTATATTAAGAATATTAATATTAATAATAATAATAATAATAATAATAATAATAATAATAATAATAATAATAATAATAATAATAATAATAATAATAATAATAATAACAATAATAATAATAATAATATGAAAAGAATAACAATAACGAGGGTAGTAATGATAATAATCTTTTTCCGATTTGTGGGGTCATAGAATTAATTTTGTAAAATTGTGTCGAATTTTTATCTTTGACGAAATAGGATAGTCTAAGTGATGGGGTCAACGTGGAATTCCGAATCTAAAGTCGATTTTTGGTCATTTAGAATATTAGGGTTAAAAATATTGATAAAATACGATTAGTGACATTATGAAAATCCGATGCAAAGCTAATTAAATATAAAGTCGATCTTTGTCAGATGGGGTTAATTTCTACGTTACAAGTCATGATTTATCGATCATAGCTGCAATTTAATTTTATATGACTAGTGAGTGATATTTTGTATGAAAATTCGTAGTGTCGTTGATTTCTTGGTTATTTCTACTGAGTGCATCTCTATACATATATTTCGTACTATTGTGTAAAACTTTATATTTAACCTTTCCCAGGACCTCAACACTACTCTTTCGAGGGTTGGGAGATAGAATTTAGGAAGGGAAGAATACTGAGCAGCTCCAGCTACTGCCTTCACCACGGCTTCCCTCACTAACACACCGGTTCGATCCGGGGTAACGAAAAAAAACAATTTTCTATCTTGCGTGCATGTGATTTATGGTGTATATTTGCAACGCAACAATTCATTATTTTCAAATTAAATCCTCATGACGGAGGTTAGACAATAAAAAAAATTTTGTTAAAATTGCCCAAGATGATTTTTAAGGAAAACTTTATTTTCTAAACAAAATACTGCACATTATTAATGCTTCAAACTCTAACATAAATTATTATAATTATCAATAAAATTAAAACATAATAATAAAATAAAATCAATAATACTTAGGACTTCTTCCAAAAATAACAAATCGACAATAATAATAAAAATTTTTAAAGTTTTTTAGAGAGTAAAGAGAGTGAGTTTTGCTCAACCAGCATCGCCTTATATATCACGATTGTTCGTGTGTGTGTTTTGATACATTAAAACAAGGAATTTTCTAGAATATTCCAAAATTATAATATTTTTATTCTTTTTGATTTAAAATTAAATTTTTACATTTTTATGTATCAAAATTTTTATTAAATTATTATTTATTTTATTTTTCTATAAATTCTCCATTTTTCTAAATTTAAGTTCTCCGCTCAAAAATATACAGGCGTTATCGTGCTGGTTAAACAAAATCAGTTTTTGCCCAACACAATGATGAATCGATTTCCAGAACAGTATCTAAAACATATCGAATTAATGATTAATGGCAAATGGATTTGATTAGAATGATTCAATTTTCAAGGATTAACAAGAGTCACAAGTATATTTTTCATAATATTCATAAAAATCTAAAAGGAATAAAACCGGTTGATGTAACGGAATAAAATTTTTTTAAAAATCGAAATATAAAATTGGTGATACTGTAAATACTACGTTCTTATTGTAGCAATTCAAATACAACGGATGTTTAATGTCAGTCCCAAACAACTTCACTCCCTTAGTCCTCATTGTGTCGGATTTACTTAATAAACTATAGCACTTGAGTCTTAAGAAAACCCATTCCTTATACCCGAGACCTTTACTCTCGTCTTTAAATTTACCTATCACAGAATCTAGTTTCCTCGAGTATAAGGGATGTATCGGGTCGTAATTTGAGGTATTTAAAAGTTTGTCTCTTATCATTGCCGACAAAAGAATTTCAAGCTTACAGTGCTTAACCTCAAGAAAAAACGAATCTGTATCACCGGCAATGATATTAATATCACATTCAAATTCAGATCAATATTTTGCCAATTCATTATATTGTAATTGGTACATTCGCAGCTTAGACAGGTCTACAACTGATTGGCCAATGTAGCTAGGCCTGTCTAAACATATAGAGTTTTTATTCAGATGAGAAGCAATCAAATCATCCACTATTTTAATGGACTTTCTGAAAGTCGGTTTTGAGGCATATACAATCATCTTTTCAGTTGAATTGCATAGCTTCAAATTCATCCGTTTTTTCAAATTCTCAACGGACTTCCCATATAAGCTATTATTAAATAATTTATATAAATCTCTATGAAGCTCGCACGTTGAGTTTGAGCCTAAACCTGTATTTCTCTGAATATAATCTTTAAAAATAGGTACCTGTTTAAATTTAATTGCTCTGGGAATACACTCAACGTCCGCACCCAATTCTATATACAGCTTGAGAAGCCTCCAGGGAAGAACATGGTTCTTCTTAATATAATGCGTGAGCATTAACATCACCCAAACAAAATCAACATACGGAAGGTTTTGGCTAAGTGTCCAACCATATAAACTATTAATATCAATATACAAGAGTTCTGTATTTTCAGAACTTGCAACATAATGTTTGTTAACAAATGTTAACCCACCTCGTATTTCTCCCTCATAGAAATTAAAATTTTCCATGTCCTCCAGAAGCTCTATAAGTTTCTTAAATGTCATGAGAGTGGACGCGCATGACATACCAGGAATTCCATAAAAATTCAGAGGTTCTAAACCATTGTAAGCTATCACTTTTGCGCGAAATTGCTGAAAATAGTTTGTAAGGAGGAATACATTTAAATTTAGGTAAGTTAACATATAGTCTAACATTGTAGTACGATTTTGCTGTGTCCAAATTAGTTGGGCAGTAGCGTATTCATCATCAGATACAGAATCCCATTTTGGAGGTAGTTCGTAAGTCGACCCAAGGACCTCTAGTAATATCGCAAAATCATAAGTAAAGCTACCCTTTGCCTTAACAATAAGATCAACAAAAGCAGAACAAGTAAGAGGTAGTTTACTTTGAGTTTTCACAGCCTAAGCTAAAGAGAAATTTACGAATTCCATACTATTTTTAAATCTAACAGCCAATTTTTTTATATTTCCAATTAATGAGATAAATTTTTCAGTGGTGGTAGGAATGATATTTAATTTCCAAGATGGAAATTCATTCAAACCATACTTTAAAATGTAATGAAGGTCATACCTCTCTCAAATTATGAAAGACAATGGGTAACTGCTTACTTATTCTCCTATTTATATTACCATTACTACTGGCAGCATCAAGATACTGACCTGTAAAATGATCGTGGTCCTTAACCTTATTTCTAATAACAATTTTACAAAGATAGCAAGTTCTACATGCGATGAAATGATGTTCCTCATTTGAAGTCAGATTATTCATAGGTTTTTTACCGTGATTTTCATAAAACGGTAGAACAATTGTGACAACAATTTCCTCTACTTTCTTTAAAAATTCCAAAACACATTCCAAGCCTATAAAATTGAAATATTGGGTTGTGTTTGTATAATTATTAATTAATAATAAGCCTGCTGATATCGGCATATGTATTTGGTGATGTTTTATGTCTTTAAGCAAAACAGCCTTAAAATCAGCATAAATTACGAATGGCGGGGTAATCATTTTTTGACCTTGAAAATTTTGAATTACCTTGAGAAAATTTTGAATGATCATGAGAAATTTGAGTGACCCTGAGAAAATTCGAATGACCTGGAAAATTTTTTATATGAGTCATGGTATTTTTTTAAATGGCCTTGAAAAATATTATGACTCATCCAATGACCTTAAATGAGTGATGGTCTTTGTTTAAATGACATTGAGAAAATTTTGAATGACCTATAAAAATATTATGACTCGCCCAATGACCTTGAATGAGTCATGGTCTTTGTTTAAATAACTTTGCAAAAATTTTAACGAGCCATATTCGTTGTTTAAATGACCTTGAAATTTTTTTGATGAGCCATTGTCTTTGTCCTACAAAATTTTGTACTTTTAGACTTGTAAAAAATTTTTGCCGGCGGGTGGGGTATGTGTCTTTGTCCATGCGAGCCTTCATTCCACTACTATCCATGTCCATGTATATCTATTTCTTTGATTCATATTTCAATGGTCATTTTTTTTCATTATTTGTCATTTATCTTCCAAAAATTCAAGCAGGAATACACCCTTATTTATCAGATTTAATAACGAATGTTAATTATTTCCAAAAATGTTATTGTTTTTCATTCGTTATAACAATTATATTTCGTCCCAATTCGACCCCCCCCGTTGTGGTTTTCCTAGTTTTGTTGAGTAAATCAATACCATATTGTAATTTTCCTTTCCACATGGGTTGAGTTCGTCAATTACATCTCAATTTTCAATTCACTGACTGTTTTTGAGCTGTCTTGCATATTCAGATTTCTCGTTTGTTGTCTTTGGATTCTCTTTTCGATTAGTTCTCCTTCTGAAATTTTATTAACCATTAAAATATTTATTACCTCTTGTTCGATTGACGTCTCTCCGATTCCTGTATTGTCTCCTGTTGTTTGTATAAATTTTTCTCCAATATTTTACTTTCTACGTTTATTTCAAGTTCCTCTTTCTTCACCTTTTCATTATCTTGTTGTAACATTTTCACTTTCCTTATCGGTTCTCTTTTTGATTTTTGTAGTAGTACCCTCGTATTTCGATATTTTCGATATCTTTTATCGCTGTTTTTTCTGCTTTTTCGTCGTCTATCGTTCGGTGAACTCTTGAATTATCTTTATTTTTTTCTTCGCTGCTCGATTCTTGCTCTTATTTTATTTTGTCCTCCTGAGTTTCATTTTTCTTAATTACTTTATTTTCTTTGTCGTTATTTTCGTTATTTATTGTTATATCCTCCTCGCTGTTGACGACACACTGCTCCGCAGTGTGGATTTCTTTTGTATTGACTATTTTCGACATATTGCTTCTACTTGATATTTGATTTCTTTTCATCCGTCTTTGTCGAATTTCTTGGATTTCCTCTCTCTGTAATCTCTTTCATTCGATTTTTTGCTGTTCCGAATATTTTCCGGTCCATAAATATCGAACATCATTCCTGTTTCTCCTCGTATTACTTCGTTGTCTTTGATTGTTTGCGGATATTCGTTTAATCATACCTCTTAATTGCTCACTCTCTTGTATTTGATTGCTTTGTGTACTTTGACTATAATTTTCGTTTTTGGTTGTCCCGATTTTCTCTCTATTGGACAATTTTCAGCCAAATGTCCGTTTAGGTTGCAGTTGTAACAGGTTGTAATCTCGAATCTTGTGGTTGTCTTCATTATCATCGTATCTCTTAAAAGTCTGACCTCTTGTGTTGGGTTATTTTGTGGATTCTTCTTGAATTGGTTTGGTTTTTGTTGACTTTGAATCCTTCTCCTTCGACAATTCTTGACGTATGACCCGTTTGATCGCAATTAAAACATTTTATCATTCCTTCTCTTTCTGTGCGAACTCTTCTATCATATCCTTGGCAATTCTTTAGTTGATAACCTCGATCAGTTCTGCATCCTTCTTTTGAATAGATATCACATATTTGATTGTAGTTCGCGTTGTTAATCCTGAAATAATTATTACACTTTATAAATTTACCTCTACTGTCTTGAATTCTCTTAACTGGAATATCGCAAATTCGTGATGGTTTTTTAATATATTGATTTGTTTGCGGGTAAATATCTTTCGTTTGTCTCGTTATTTCCATCACTACTTTCATTGGTTCTGATACTCGATCTTTTAACTCGGTTTGCTCATTTTCTCTTTCGACTCTTTCTTCCATTGTGGTTAATATTTTCTCTTCCTGTACGATTTCTGTTTTCCTTGTTTCAGCTCTTATTGTTTCAACTGTTTTCATTTCCGAATTTCCAGTTTCTTTTTGTCATTTAAATCTTCTTCGTTGCATTTTCTTTTTGAATGCATCTCCTGTACATTCCTCTTTAAACTTGAAGATATTGGTTCTCGGCCCCTCATTTCCGGTTCATCGCGTACGATTTTGTACATTGTTGATTCTCTCAAAAATATTTCTGTTTTATCCGTGTTTTTACTTGGCAACTCTTGGTTCATTTCCTCTCGGAGTTTTTCCATCTCTTTACTCGTACTTATTTTCAACTGAATTGGAATTCCTAGCTCGGGTGATTTCACGTTGTTTCCTTTATCGGTTAGCTTTTCCGTTAATTTATCATATTTTTCGGCTTCTGTTTCCAAACTTTCTAATCTTGTTGTAATCATTGGTTCTGCTATCGCTACTGTATTAAGTTTTCTATCTGTTGCCGCTTTTCACTCTCTTTGAATTTCAATAACATGGTCTATTTCTTTATCCTTGTTCTCCGTTTGTTTTGGTATATTTTCAGTTTCTCTACACCATGGTTCCCTTGATTCCGGTTTCTCGTAACTCGTTTTCTTGATTCTATCTCTAGTTTATCGGCTCTATTATTCGTCGTTTACTTGATCTCTTTATTCTTTTGGTTTACTCGATCCCTTTATTCTTTGTCAATTATCTAAACATAAATAACACTTCTAGTATATAAATTTCCGCATTAATTTATCGTACTACTCTCACTGCTTTTCCTTAATTCTTTTCTCTACGTCAACTTCTTATCTTTTTAATTTTTGTTTTTTCATTTTAATTTTATTTTAAATTATCTATAGCTCGTATCAATTATCTATTTGCTTCGTCTAAATTATCCTTATAGTCGCATCAATTATCTATCCGGTCGTATCAATTAACTATTTTAATCAAATAAATCATCACCATCATATCAATTATCGTCTCGTTAACTATTCTCCTTTATCTCTTTATCATTGGTCCAAAAATGTTTCTTAATCTCTATTCACTATGGTCCTTTTTACTTAAGTAGTCTCGTCTTTTATCCTAAACTTTATCCGCTATTGCTCTATGAGTCTTTTTATTTAAATCTTCTTGTCTTTTTCCTTAAACTTTATTCGCTGTGATCGTTTTTCTTTAGATTCATCTCCCTTTATTTTTAAGTCTATTTTGAATTATCTATATCTCGTAATAATTATCTATCGACCTCGTATCAATTATCTATATAGTCTCATCAATTATCTATGTGGTCGCATTAATTATCTATATTACAATAATAAAATCATTATACTCATACTCTTATTCAATCTGTAAATTATTTTTCCTATGTCTCATTGATTTAAAAGTCGTTTACTCAATCCTCAGTCGCTCTATGACCTTATCATTCCGTTGGCTCTCTGGGGCCTTCGTCATCTTATTTCTAACTGGCATTCTGTGGCCTTCAATCTCTAATTTCATTTCAACTGGCACTCTATGGCCTTTAATATCTAATCGTAATCATATCTCATCTGGCACTCTATGGCCTCTAATATCTAATCATAATCATATCTCATCTGGCACTCTATGGTCTCTAATATCTAATCATAATCATATCTCATCTGGCACTCTATGGCCTCTAATATCTAATCATAATCATATCTATCGGTTTTATCCTTACTCATATTCCTATTAACTTTAATCTAATCTATCTTATTCATATTATCTTTCATCATTTTTATCTCATTCTAATCATCGGAATTGAGCTCATCAGTGACTTTTGGGTATGTTTGAGGCCTCACACTGACTCTCAATCCATGGCGTCTTTTGGCCGCGCATTCTTCCGGTTACGCTTTACTCACCGCCATTCGGATATTTGGTACTCGGTGTGGGATCCGGGTTATTGTACCAAACTCCTAGCTGGGCAAATAAAAAAAACATTCCCTCAGTACTCGGTGTGGGATCCGGGTTGTGTACCTCGGAGAATATAAAAGTATGGAAATGCCTAGACGTTCAATCAAGTTCCAAAAGCGGTTTACTTGATTTTTCGAATAGTGAAAAGAAAAGGAAGCGATTAAATATGGGCGCGGAAAATTTTATCAATAAACTATCTCATCTCTGCCCGCCTCTCCCGTCAGATTTCCCGGCTCAATTCGGCCGCCCTTATCTGACCGTCAGATTTCCCGGCTCAATTCGGCCGCCCTTATCTGACCTTAGTAGGACATTTTGAGTATGAACCATTTACCGGTTAGTTCACATCTCACCTACCGTTTGGCCCTCGATACTCGGTGTGGGATCCGGGTTGTTGTATCGAGTTCCGCCCAGCAATAAAAAGATTCATTCGATACTCGGTGTGTGATCCGGGTTTTTGTATCGAACGGCTCAGCGCCACCAGTCCCTTGGCTGATAACATCCTGAACACGACAGTCCGTAGCTGTCCTCTGGTGCCTCACCACCAGCTAGGGAAAAAAGAATATCTCTAGGTACCTTTAACGTCTAAATCATGCGCATTTTTCAATTTTTATTTTTATTTTCGGTTTCCCCTTCACTTTCCCAATTCAAAATTGTAGTAATCGCGTTGGTTTATTCCCCAGAGAGGTGATCAATCTCTCGCCAGGAACTCCCCAACATTTGCGACGGTACCTACTACCTTCCTCTCCTCGGGTTGATCAGGGTTCTCCATCGGAATAAGCGTACTATCGTTATGATAGCTCGGTTTTAAATCTTACTTTCCAGTATTATTTCCATATAATATAAATAACATTACAAAATATACTAACAAAATGATGCATCGAAACTTTTACCGTACCTTATGTGTGATTTTCAGCTTTCACTGTTTAAGTTGTGTTTTACTTGTCCACTCAGAATTTATTTAACGGCTTTCATGAAGTTTTCGGCCTTTTCCGTATGTTTTACACCTTTCGATTGCTATTGTTGTCTCATTTATTATTATTATTAATCTCAACTCATCGTACTCGTTTTTAATCATCATTTTCCTCTGGTTGCTAACTATTATTCTCGTAATTCATTATTATCTCTAATCCTTTATTTTCAATTATAACTAGCATCATCATTTTATTCATCTACGCTCATTTCTTACTATTCATTTCATTTATACCTGAACATTTCTTTTTATCTACGCCTAAGTTTCTCCATCATCTGGATTATCTTTTCGTCAATTTCTCTAACTTAATCGATTATCTGTTCTCGTTTTGTATCTAATTTGGCTCTACTTGGCCTCATGTCTTTTGTAATACTTACAATCAATTGTTCGTTACTTCCGCTAATATTTCTCATCTCATAGGAGTAGGGGTTCGAAATCGTTGCAACCTTTTCCGTTAATATTTTGATCCTTAATTTAATTACTTTCAATTAATCGTTTATTACGTTTAGAATTATTTTGACTGACTTGGTGATCACGTCTTATTTCAAACAATTTTAATCCAGTAATTTCTAGTTTTCCAATTTTTTTACGTACTCTTAGACGACCCGCATTTTTGTGGTTTCCCCCTATTTCTAATCACTTTAACCCTCATGATTTCCACCTTTTCCCTGTTTTTATTATTTTAATTTTTATTTATTTATCTATTTTTTATATTTTTATTACTACTTCTACGGTTTTTTTTTTTTTTTGGATGATATTTACACGATGATTCCATTGATTTATACAACCTACCCATAATTTTATTTTTATTTATAGTTTCCTGTTTCTTTGATTCCTACTCTACAAATATTGATAATTTTATCCCCACTTTCCTGTTGAATCGTTTCATTTTTGACATTTTTGTGTATCTAATATTTTAACTTATTTACATATATTGATATTTTCCTCTCTTATTACAATACTCGTCATTTATGAGTTTTCTAAACTGTTGTTTTGTTTCCATATTGTTGGGGTTGTTGGTGACTTCGAATAGAAATTATTGTCGATCTGACTCCAAACGTGCTTTAAACACCAGTAACGAACTCCAAACGATATAAACTTTATTGATTAATACACTTGGTCTCCACTGATTTACAAAAATGTTTACAATTCACTTTCAAAATTTTTAATTTCTTCACAACTTTCTGAATTCTAGAGTATTCGAAGGTTTTGACGCATTGTAACTGTTTATCAAAAGTTCACACGATTATAGTTCTATGTTAATTTTTGATCGTCTTATTATTCTACACAATATATCAAAAATTAAAAATTGTTTGCCAAAGTTGTGACTCTTTATAACTTTTTATCTAAAGCTCTGATGACTAAAGTTCTATTGGCAATTTTGCTTGTTTCATCGATCTCTACAACATATCAAAAATTAAAAATTTTGACCAAGGTTTTGACCCTTTATAACTTTTTATCTAAAGCTTTGATGACTAAAGTTCTATTGGCAATTTTGCTTGTTTCGTCGATCTCTACAACATATCAAAATTTAAAAATTTTGACCAAGGTTTTGACCCTTGATAACTTTTGACCCAGAAGTCAGACTGCCATACTTCTATAGTAAATGTTGCTCAGCTTCTCAAGCTCTACAACATATCAAAAATTAAAATTTTTGAAGGTTTGACCCTTAATAACTTTTTATCCAAAGGTTGGAAGATCCTAATTTTATCACCACTTTTGCCATTTCATCGTTCTGTACAACATATTAAAATTAATTTTTTTGACAAAAGTTTGACCCTTTTTAGCTTCGAACCTATAGCAGATATGACCATGGTTCTATTGGCAATTTTATTAAGCTCATTCTTCTCTACAACATATCAAAAATTATATTTTTGGTCAAGGTTTGACCCTTTACACCTTTGAAGTTCGATAAGATACGACTATAGTTCCATTGACAATAATACTCAACTCACCGTCCTGTACAACATATCAAAAATAAAATTTTTGGCCAAAGTTTGACCCTTTGTAACTTCGAACCTTTAGAAAATACAACCATAGTTTAATTGGCATTTTTACTCAGCTCATCGTTCTCTACATAATATCATCGAACTGTTTTCTCATCGTCAATAAGTCGATCGTTTTCCTTCGTTTGTTGTTAAGTTCCATTCTTTAGTTCACCCTCTCTCCGTGGTCCGACAAAATGTCGTTCCGACATTTCTGTTTAATAATTAAACATTTGCTTTTATTTCCTTGGGTTCTTTTCAAAAACAATCATGGTTATCCCGGCTGAGCCCCCAAATTTGTATGGTGGGCTAGTCGTCTATTACTTATTCTCTTAATTTGTAGTCAGGGCGTTCGTTTTTCATCGATCTTTACAATTTCTCATCGATCTTTACAATCGATCTTTACACTTTTAAGTTTCACATATTTCATCTCTCCGGGGTTCATCAAAATGTCGTCCCGACATTTCTATTTGAAAAGATAGTTCTGTAACCTGTCCCCTCTCGTTTGTTTGTACACGAAAATCATGTAATCCAGGCTGAGCCCCCAAATTTGTATGGTGGGTTTCTGGGTTTTGATATTTTGAAACTATATGGTTGTTACCCAGACAACCCCATACAAATATTTCTTTCGCTTACAACTCGGCACCCGTTGCAAAGCAACGTTGGAACTGTGTTCGAGTGGGTAGATCGTCCGCAAAAAGTGATCGTTATTGCTAATACTATAATTGACCGAACGATCTCTGGGTCCAACGAGCTGTCGATAGAAGACCTGTGC
This sequence comes from Schmidtea mediterranea, assembly GCA_022537955.1. Lineage (NCBI taxonomy): Eukaryota > Metazoa > Platyhelminthes > Tricladida > Dugesiidae > Schmidtea > Schmidtea mediterranea. Next base: position 60,337,195 of record CM039680.1, on the reverse strand, counting down.
TCGCTTTTGATTCTTAGGTCCCATTATTCTCCTATCTCCTTCAAATGTTAACCTATACTCTCATATCATTCATTGTTATGTCTATTCGCATAGTCCTTCTTATCGTTGTTCATGTCGATGATTATTCTATGGCATGTACACCCTTTGTTATGTTAAATACACCCACATTATATCTTTCATCCTTATCCCGATTATAACTACAATGTTTCCTATTATTATTACTAGCATTATTGTTGTTGCTATTATATATATTTCCTTTCTTAATTGTCACTACTAATACCTTTATTATTATTTTTATAGCTATAACTACCATTATATTTATTGTTATTATTACTATGATTATTACTATTATTATTATTATTATCATAATTATTATCAATCATTACTACAAATACCATGATTATTATTATTATTATCATTATTATTATTATTATTATTATTATTGTTATAATTACCATTACCCTTATCATTATCGTTATATTTATTAAGATTTTGTAGGGATCCGTCCTTATTCCTCAGCGTTAAAAATTGTTTATTGATATACAACATTAGCCGTAGTCCATCTATATTTTTCGGTTTTCGATAAAGTATTTTTGTAAACTAGAAAATTTTAGCAGCGTTCCGCCCTTATTTTACGGTTCATCCCTATTCTACAGTTTTCGACAAAGTATTTTCATTGACTCGGAAAATTTGAGCAGCGTTCCGCCCATATTTTCCGCCTCAACTCAAATTAAATTATTTAATTTTTATTTAAAAACATTATTTTTCATGATTTTGGTCGTTCGGATTAATCTTTTTCCGATGGCTATTCATTTTAACTGTTGCAACGATTTCGCAATCTTCCCCGCTACCCATTCCCTCTTTTTGTCCTTAAGATCTATTTATGTTCATATTATAGTTAATGAGTGCCAACTGGACTACTCGGTGTTAGAGATTTTGAGCCGATTGTTGTTAAAAATTTATGTCAATTTTACAGGAAACGGATGGTGAAGGAGCAGCCAAGGGACTACTCATTTACCCTCCAATTTCCCCTATGTACGGATAATATTGACGTTCCAACTCCTGCGTTCCGCACGCTGAGCCTTCACGGGTACATATCATTGGCGATTTTCCACGCTCTTACACAAATCTGTACTATGTAGATTTTGCTTTCTTGCGTTATGTGCTGGCTGTGGGCCGGAAAATAACAAATAATATTTTACCATAGCATTTGGAATAAAAGTTTCGATGCACTAAGGCTGTAGATATAAAATATTTATTCAGCATATTACATCGGCTACGTACATTTGAAATTCATTGTATCCATTCCATAAAATTTACTTCGAAAATCCCATAAATTTAATTCGATAAATCATCTATAAATTCAATTGGAAAAACAAAATTATCCACAAATTAAATCTGAAAAATCATCCATAAATTCAATTGAAAAATTACCCACAAATTTGATTCAAAAAATCATCCATAAATTCAATTGGAAAAACAAAATTATCCATAAATTCAATTTGAAAAACAAAAATCATCCATCAATTCGATCTGAAAAGTCATACATAAATTCAATTGAAAAATTACCCATCAATTCCCTTCGAAAAAATCAATTAATAATATTGCACCAGTTGAGAGTGATCGTGTTCAGGCAAAACACTTACCCGTGTTAATTGCCTGAATGCACGGCTCTCAACCAGTTATACAACCAGTTATACAGTTCTATAATGAAAATTTTCCTCCGAAAAATAAGACTGAAAATTTGTGAAAACACATCGGTATTTATACCTATAATTTGGCCTTAACCTTGCGTGTTAGTTTTACTGCGATTAAACAAAATTCGACTTTGAAATTGTTTATGTTATCTACATTAAATTTTTATTTATTTCTTAATTTAAATTGGTAATTTATTTTTAACATTTTTAATTATATTTATTCAGCCAAAAATATTTTATTTTTATTCATTTAATTCGTTAATTTTTAATTTTATATAAATGGTCATTTTACGGTCGAATTTTCTTGTTATTATGTTATTTTTTATGTAAATTTCGTGCGGTTCTTGATGCATTTTGTATTTATTTTATTTTATTTTTATGTTTTTGATTTTATATTTATTTATATTCTCTCAGATTTTAAAGTGTTTAATTGGTGTTGTATATTGTATTTTAAGTTATCTTGGTGCTGGGTTTTCGTGCTGTATTACTGATGCATTTAAACAATTCTCAAGGCTATTGGTGTGCTGGCCCAACAGTAATTTTACCAAAATTAATTAAATTGTTGCAGAATCTTGGTCTTTCGTTTGTCAATTCAACTATAATTTAAGATATTTTATATTTCGCCCTGATGGATTTCCGATTAAAGATGGCGATAATTAGACACTATAGTGCTTTATTAATTTAATTTTAAATAAATAGTTTGTATTTTCCTTGAGTTTTTAAATTTTATTTAAATGTGCATTACTTACTCTTCTAGTGTTTTGTGTTATTTTGTTTTAATTGATGTGAGATAATGATTTTAAATGATCTTAGTGCGGTTTTATGCTATGAATTTTGACACCTTCCAAAATTTATTAATTACAAATTCCATCTCTAGACCAACATATTTTTAAGAAATTTCAGAAAAATCTTCAACAGGAGAAGTACTTGTTCTAACGGGGACCGATCACGTACTCACGTATCACTTTAAATTAAGTTTGTGTTCCAGCGCACTTAAGTACCACATTAAACGTTCAGTGTCACAGGTTTGTTGGCAGTAAAACTGAGTTTATACGACCCATAAGCTCAGTTTATTTACTATCTTGTTGTGCATCACAAATAAATAACTAATGCTCATAAACTATAATATCATCATTACATATAATTAAAAATTCAAAACTACGAGCATGATCACACCTAAACAAAATTACTCACTGTATCAACTTGCCAAGCTGCCTGCTTATCAAAGTTTAACAAAAATTCTTTAAGGCTTGTTGAACTAAAATTTGTATAAAATCGGACCAAACACATCAGCATTCATACATATCTTGGTTATTGTGTGTCTGTATTGATGCGATTTAACAAAATGTTACCTTGGTCCAATTTTCTTTATAAATAAATTTTATTTTCTTAATATCATAAAAATGGTAATATTCTTCTAATGCGCGTACCTCATAGAAATACCGCTGGGTGTATGCGCCCGAAGATCTTTCTACTGACAAATTATAAGTAAAGCATTGAGTGAATTTTTGTGTCTAGCTTTATCATTTGACATTTAATATATTAGATAATTAAATTCATTATCTTAAAAAGTGAACTAACTAATTATAATTACTCAAAAAAAATCTTCCAATCCTAAAAAAGAAAATTTTCTCCTTACATTTCAGTTGACAAATCTCCTGGTCGCAATAAATATAAATATTATAAATAAATTTGAAATTGAATCTCATTTGCAGTATTCACAGTCAAACGTGGGCATTCGACAAATTCCTAGTCCATTCATACAAAACTAGGGCCTCGTCCTCCCAGTCAGCATCATTGATTGGAAAGGCGACCAAATTCAGACTGTTTTTCAAATTTGCTTTGCTACATTCAAAATCATTGTCAGTCATGGAATCAGCGTTCATTGTCGCCTCACAGTCCGGAATTTTCCAATTGTACCTTTTATTTTTGATATTTTTTGCCCTTGACTTGTGGGATTTCGGTAGAGAGTGTCGGTTTATTGAATTTATCTAGTTTAAACAAAAGTAATCGACACACAATCAAACCGTACCTTTTGATTAGTCAAAGTCGCGACGGATAAGTCCAGATTGCTTACTAGAAATTCCTGAAACATGAAGCTTTTCAGCATGAGACTCGCTTTCTTCGAATCGACGAAGTCAATAAGGTTATGAATAAAGCACCTTCGAACAAGTACTAAAATGTAAAATTAAGAAAAAGTAAGAGACTATAAAGGATTATAAGAAATGAAAACTTGTTGAGTCTAGGCAGTGCAAAGGGGGGACAAAGGCGGCAAGAGGATAGTCGGGTTCATGTAGGTATTAGCGGTATTCTCAAATCAATTTTACTCTATTGAATCGATTTAGAAATTCTAGATATCAAAATCTTTGTTGAAGAAGAAATCAATAACATACTGGCACAATTGGGCTCCATTACATGTGCATGCGTGGATAGGAAGCGGGTATGTATTTTAAATTTGTCCACAAAATTGCAAATCCAGTTGGTAAGAAAGTATAGGTCAAATATCTATGTCATGAAATACCATAGCAACCTCATAAGGAATCACGGAGTGTTATAACAACTATAAAAAGTAACTAATTATCATAGTAACCGTGAAATATCTCCCAGAATTCCTTAACAACCACGGGAAAAGGTCACCTTGACAACTGTAAAATACCATCGGTTACCACGGTGACGATAATGTAGGTCAATTCAAGAAAATTGCTACGGAGAATGACAGAACCGATCGATATAAAAATAAAACTACCGGATTGGTCTAATTTTTTCCACGGGTTATTTTTACCGCCGTATTTGGCCGGCAGCTCATCGATGTATCCAGAATACTGTGACGCATATCAATGCTAAAATCTAAATAATAATTATAAATTTCAACTTGATTTCCCGATGAAACCGACTGAGATTCGCTTGGAAACAATTTCTAAAATTTATCCACAACATTCCGATTTTATCTGTAATTTTATTATTGTTACTTGATCGTTTTTTATGCAAATTGTAGAATTATTGAAAATTTTATAATAAACTCCCGGCGGAAATTCAGATCCTCCGAATCTTAATGCGAAAATCAAATACAGAAAATATCTCGTTTTTTTTTGAAACGCACCTGAATTTGATTTTCATTTTTAAAAATCGTTCATTTTTAAAAAAATCTGATTCCATCGGAGAAATCTTTCTTAATAAATCCTTGGTTAATGATAATTCCTAATAAAATAAGATTAATTTGAAAATTAATCAACAATTAAACAACAGCTGCTGAGATGGTCAACTTCAACAATTTAAATAATTGTTTATTTCTATAACAAATGTAATAATTTTCTATTTTTACAGCAGCCGCTTTTGGATTAGATCTGATCATGGCATCCATTTACTATGTCTGTTATAAATATCAAACATTACTTCATAAAAATTAAACTTATATTATACTATGATATAATATTTGTATAATAGCAATTAAATTGAAATAAAGTTAATTTACAGTATAATTAATGAAAAACTTGAGCTCCAATTCAAAATTATTTTAAATTCTATTCTATTTTTAACAATAAATTTTACAATTTTAACTAATATTTTCAAAATTTAATTCAAATATTTTATTCTCGTTTACTATAGTTTTCAAGAATTTAAACAAAGTAAGTATAGAAAATAGGCACTTTAAATTAAAGTTTTTTCTAACGATTTAGTTTTGAAATATATGTAACTTTTAATTTTGTACAATATTGACATAGTAAAATAATCTATTACATTGAATTTGTAAAGTTTTGATTTCAGTTTAATCTCAATTTTAATTGTTTAACCGTAGCAATAACGCATACCTAAAAACAAGCGAATTTAAAAACTAATACATTAATTGAAAATACTGTTGGGTATCTGACCAGGAATGGAAATGTCTTGGCTTATACATGAAGACATAAAGGTTTGTTCGTCTTTGTAGTGTTGGCCCAGAACATAAACGGCCTTGAGAAATGTTTAAATGGATCGGTAACACACACGCAAGTATAACATGCAAATTTAAAATAAACCTATTGAAACATCAATTAAACCCTATCAAATATGAGAAAAAAAGAGAATTAAATATAAAATAATAAGCATAAAAATAAATAAAAATAATAACAAAACGCACCAAAATCCGCACGATACCAACACAAACATAACAAGAAAACCCAACAAATTCGACAAAATTTGATAAATTAATAAAAGTTCATGAAAGTGAAACTTAAATCAAAAAATTTGAATTAGTAATAATTCAATAAAAATTCTAAATCAAAAATTATTAAAATAAATCAAAAAATAATAAAATTAAAGAATAGAATTCACTAGAAAATAACAAGGTCGAATTTTGTTTTACTACATCAAATTTAACACGCGAGGTTAGGGACAGAAAATAGGTATAAATACTGATCCATTTTCACATTAAAACACACCATTTTTCAAAACCATTTTTGAATTAAAACTTTGTTTGAAAATCTATAATTTTAGGTGAGAAATAGTTTGATTATTTGGAGCTCTCTCTCCACGTTACATTCTCGCAACCTCGGTAGAGCTCTGCTTGGATGTCGGCGTGGGGGGAGATGCATTTTTATGCTTTTATGATTTTATTGGACAAGTAATTTTGTATGTTAGTTATTTAATATGTTAATAAATATTTATAATATTAACTATTGTTTTTCATGCATTTAATAATATTAATTAATCTGTCGAAATTTTTCCGGCCCACAGCCAACACATATTGCAAGATAGTAAAATCTACATAGTACAGATTTGTGTAAGTGCGTGGAAAATCGCCAATGATATGTACCCGTGAAGACCTAGCGTGCGGAACGCAGGGGTCGTAACGTCAATATTATCCATATAGAAGAAACGAGAAATAAGGAAGAAGTCTCTGGCTGCTTCCTCGTTTCTTCTTTCTGTAAAATCGACCTAAAAATTATATTACACACGGCTCAAAATCAACACACCGAGTAGTCCAGTGGGCCCTCAGTAAATATAATATAAACACAAATGCGCCTAAGGCCTATTAAAGGGAAAGGGTACGGGAATAAATTAATTTGAAATCGTTGACATAACTAAATTGGATTGATATTTTGAAACAAATTAGATAAAAATCATTGGTATAACTAAACTGAATTTACATTTCGAAATAAATTAGCAAAAATCATTAAATAAGTAATTCATTGATTTAATCAAATTAATTCATTTATTAAACTAAAGTAATTTATTGATTAAGATAAAGTAGTTCATTGCTCAACGATAAAATGAATTCATGGATTAAATTAAAATAATTCATTAATAAAAATTTAAGGTAATTATCAGGCCAAAATAAGTAATTCGTTGATTAAATTAATTCAGTCACTATTGGTTAAAACTAAGTAATTCCTTGATTAACAATAAAATAAATCCATTAATTGAAACTAAAGTAATGTATTGACCAAAAATAAAGTAATTCTGTGATTAAAATTAAGGAGTCCATTGGTTAAATAAAGTAATTTATTGGTTAAAAATACAGTAATTTATTGATAAGAATTAAAGTAATTCGTTGAGTAAAAACAAAATAATAAACCTAATTGAATTTCAAACCAGAGCGTATCTTATTAGTCGAAATAGTAGTAGAACCTTTTCAAATCTCCGTATAAATAAAAGATAGTCATTACCCAGCCCAAATATTGATCAATTCCCGCACAAAAATAAACTAACTTAAATAATTAAATGAAAAAACTGAAAATACAAAACACTAATAAAGCGGAGGAAAATTTATTGAACTAAATACAAAGAGATTACCGACTTCTAACGAGAAACCAACTGGCTAATATAACAATCTACCTGTCTCTATTCCCCTTATATCACTTCGGCAATAACTGACGACATAGATTTTCCATGATTAACCTCTATGTCACCATTAAAAATCATATAAATTCGCGATCGAAAACATTAAATGATTAACCGTCCTCGCCTAGCATCACAAATAATTCCACGAATTGCCAGAACCCAAGTCTCCAACATCTTCTTGACATTGAATAATAAACTAATCAATATATGAAATGAAATTATCTAACCCCATAGAGTAAACAATAAATCCATAATATAATAGAACCAACTCGTAATATCATAAAGACCATTCAGTAAGAATATAAATGGCCAAAACAAGATCCCATACTGGTAGATGAGAAAACACCTACGACAATTCATAAATTGCAACCCTCTAGAAACATTTAGAAACGAATGATTAAAATCTTTAAAACCAAAGGTAATGCTGAGAATTGGAATCAACGTGGGAACGCTCGCAGTGAGGTTGGAAAATTAGCAACATCACGTGTGAGTCCTCCGCCGTTGATCCCAAACAAGAGAAAACTTACCGATTTCCAACAATTAATCCATTCCGAAAATTTAAGATACAGTTAATATCTCAATGAACATATACAAAGTGCGAACGGATGTCGCAATTGTTTAGATAAATCAATAAGTCCAAAATTCATCCGAACGTCGATTGTGATTCCTCGTTCCACCAGCGACAATTCTAACATCCGGTTCACTATTAGGCGGTGTGTGAGATACACAAATAATACTTAAGTTTACAAAATTACCACCTCACATTTTCGGATAAATATTTAAAATTTACCATTTCGAGAGCCGGGTAAATATTAGCACATACCGGAAGGCAAGATTAATTGTATCATACACGCTTCACCTTATTAGTTAGGATTAATAACGAAACACCATTTTACAAACCAAACCAAAAAATTATCACCTATGTCGGGTCAACGTAATTCTAACACCGAAACGCCAACAAACCGACCAATCTTTTCTCCCGAGCATCCGGAATTTCCTTTGATGACAACAGGTAGATTTTCCTTCGAAATAATAACAATTTTAATGAATTAATGTTCTCGATTCAATATAAATTTGTCGCATAAGAATTTTATCTTATTATTAAATAAATTATATGTAATTTAATCCTAATCGAATAATGTTAAACTTATTAGAAATTTCATTTACGTATATTTTATATTTATTTTTATAAACCTTTAATAAACGGGGAAGGACTATCCTAATTGACTAAATTCAAATTCATAAATGTCATCATCATTAATCTCATATCATCAAGTTCAGATACTAGGTCCTCCGGACGTTAAACTACCTAAGTAATCTTACTCCCTATAACTAATCGGAAGGTTTGGGAATATCGGAATCAATGATTATGATAGTGCACCACGTTTTATCAACAACTTTCTTGCGCTATGAAGCCATAGATACTGTGTAGATCCGAGATTGCCACTCGTCAGTCCTATTAGGGTTTTCCTTAAAGATTTCGATCCAAGATGGTGATGATTTTCCAAATGATCAACAATAATTATGCGGTGTTTACACGAGTTTAATAGGTATGTCCACTCAGCCATAGTTAAGTGTTTTTTTATCATGTAAATATTAATTAGATGTAGTATACATTTTCAAGCAATTAATGCCCTCATAGCTAGACCATAGAGTGATGGTTAAACTTTTGTTTTCCTGGCAAACACTAAGCGACCAGCTATCGAATTACCATAAACGACTTAGATAACCCTAAGAACACTCCCGTGAGGCGATATCCGTTTACCAACATTTCAATACACCATGAGAGTGGTGAAAATTGTCCACCTGCAATAATTATTTAATAATGAGCATTAATTTTTAACGTTAATACGCCCTATAAACTATTTCGAGATTGCATTATGTTAAATCATCTGACTACTACGATTTTAGAAGAACCAATGCTTCCCGAATGGATATCCGCCCGCGAGGCAGATGAATGGCGTCGGGCTTGGAAGAGAGCGCGCCCGTCAATGACCCTCGAGGAGCCGCGTTCCAAAAGATCTTGCCCGACCATTTGGCAGTTACTGGGCCGGGAAGATGACCCCCGCAGGCCAAATGAGGAGCAGTATCCCGCCGAAGAAATCCGCGACCACGCGCGGAACCTCCTTGCTCAGTGGGAGAAAATACAAGAGCAAGTCAATTTAAACGTGGTCAAAGCCCGGATGTACCTCGCCAATGTCGAAGAGGACATCCTCGTCGGGCGCATTGCGGAGATCTACCCGACTCGACCAGCCCGCAATACCCGACGTCCGGTAGCCATCATTCCAGGCTACTCCCCGGAGGAAGGGGTCAGGAAATTCTTTGAAGAACCTTGATTCCTCGGGCAAAGAACATAAATAACGATTTATTTTATTGATGTTATTGAAATTTAAACGATTTTAAAAAGTCGTTCGTCTTAATTTTCTCTATAGATGGATTTCACTTTTATAACTGTGTTTGTAATAATCGGAATTTTATTTTATTAAAAACTCATAAAGGAATTTGAATACTTTCTTTTATTATAGCGATGTCGGCCCTACAATTGATGCAAACCGAACTAGACCGCGCTAGGCGGGCAAACGCGGATCTACTCAGTCAGATAATACAGCTAACTCGAGAGGCGCAGCAGATCAAAGCAACCTGGTCGAACCCTAAAAAGACGAAGACGCTCTATCTCCGGCTCACTGCCGCTCAAAAGGGTTGGGCGGAGGAGCGTCAACTCAATCAGAGCCTTCGCACACAAATCAGGGGGCTAGAAGTTGCCCTAGCAGCCTGTCGGGAAGGGGAAGCGGTAACGTACCCGCTCATCTTTGCCCCATCCCAATTGCCGAGTCGAAGTTTCCACGATAATGTCACACTAACATCGAAGCCGACAACCATTCCATCAAGCAACCGCCGGCCGGGACGCAAGGAACGTGCCCGACGCCGAGCCGCGCAGCCGTCAAGTCAACCGAATTAACTTATGGATATTGTGCACGTCGTTTGTTTCATTAAATAAACTTGTACTTATTATTAATCTAAACCCAAGTAACCATCTATAAGGTATGATTGGTCTGAAACCATCTTCACGAGTACCCGCCCGCGTCCTCGAACCTTCGTTCTATCTCCACCGATCAACCTAGATTTAATTTGAACTTTCTCATACAAGGGACAGAGCAAAGCGAGCATAGGTCTTCTATCGACAGCTCGTGAACCCGAGGATTGTCCGAGCAATTACAGTACTAGAGATAATACTCAATTTTTGCGGACAATCCACCACTTGAACACATTTCCAACGTTGCCTAGCAACGGGTGCCAAGTGGCCGCTAGAATCATTTTGTATGGCGTTACTGTGGCAACCATAAAGATAAACAAATAACGAAACCCTGTAACCCACCAGTAGTAATGTTTTATCCTGCAGATATTTATTCTTATCTTTTTGTTGCTTTTTAAAATTTTAGCCACATTTTTGTTTAATTAAAGCTGTTAGTTTAGGCCTTCGTATTTTTATTCACAACCGCTAGTAAAAGGTTTTTTTTAATTAAAACTTTGTCGATTATCAGTCCTAGTTCGCTTTGTGGTTTGACAGTATTTTTGTTTTTAAGGATGATTTTTAATGAAGTATCATTTTGGTTTTTTTTATATTTTGGGATTGATTTCGCACTTTTCTTGAAAGTTGGTTAAATTTGTGCTATGCCCAAATAATAGTTGGCTTGGACTTTTTTTGGATAGACTTCATGGATTGTTGCATAAACCGTTTTAAATTTCTGGTAGTTTTTCTAATTAATTATTGTCATTGTTTGTCTTTGTTTGAATTGCTTGTTTTATTAAACAGTGTAACCGTTCTACTTTTCCTTTGATTGTGGGTTGTAAGCTGTCGTTCTCTTTTTTGTGATGTTATATTTAGTACATAGTCTTTTGAATAGGTCGTATTCCAATTGTCTGCCTTGATCGCTAATTAATGTTATTGGACAGCCGTACGTTGAGAACCAGTTTAATTCGAGTTTCCTCCAGATTATATATACGCGTTCCGGTAAAAAAAAATTAGCACAACACCACTGATTATTTAGACAGGGCCGATCCTGGGTAGGCGGCCGCTCTATGCGGTCTCATGTCCCAAATTTAACGACGAGAGGTGATTTTCCATGATAATCCTGGCGGCGACGTTTTTTGTTTAGGTCTCATGTCCCAAATTTGACGACGAGGGGAGATTTCCCCCAATTTTTGCTCGTCGCCAGGATCGGCCCTGTATATAGCATAAAAAGGAAACGAAAAGAAAATCAATACGAAACCCATTTTGTGTATATATATATATATATATATATATATATATATATATGTTTATTACAATAATAGGAACGTTTAATAAAAATTAGTTAACAAATTATAAAATACGCATATTAGATACTCAAACAATATTGCATAAATATTTTTAACAATACATGAAATCAATACGTCAGCCAATTCTCGTTATCAGAAATCATCTTTAGTTCCGGAACGCGTTCCTGTCCAAAAAGGAAGTACCGGAACGACGTTACGGAGCGTTCCGGTTCGACAACACCACTACTTTAGATATTAGTGCTTAAACAAGATATTCAGCATTCGTCAGGGAATTATTGACCATACTTTATTCAGTGAAACATTACAGACGCATTCTGAAGGAGGTTCATGTCACCCTCCTTACTGATGACTAACCATTGATACCCCATAACCACGACAATATCTTTATATAACTGTTTTCTTTGAAATCGCTTTTAAGATAAAACACGCACTTGAAAATTCTAGAAAACGATAATTTTTAAATCGCTAACTGTTTTTCAAAATCAGTACTAGCTGTGTTTTCTTGGTGAGGGCGGATATTTAATTTTTAGAATTCGATACATTTATACAACAAATTTGAAAAGACCCCTCTATAAATGTTTTTTGTATATTCATTACTCAAGCTTCACACTTTCCGGTCAAACATCCAAAAAATTAGAGCAACATTAATCATTAAAGCAAGGATTAAATTTCAAACATATCGAAATTAACAATTGCTATAGAATATTAAAATATATGACATAATCAACTGTTTTAAAAATCTAAAATTAAATAATTATCAATTTAAACAAAAAAAGAAAAGCCTAAGGGGTTATCACATTAAAAATATGAGGAAAGGGTACCACAAAATAAGATCTATCTAATTTTAAAAACTAAATTTTTATTCTTTTTTATCCTTCTACCCAAAAGTCTTTATATATTAAGTTTAATTTATTATTTTTTATATAATTACATTTTTCTTATTGAAAAATGAAACTCAATGTAACGGTATAATAATATAATATTTATAAATTTCATCAAGTTTGGTTAAAAATGCAAATTTTCATTGTTTGATAAGATTTTTTTAAATTTAATGTTTTAAATTTTCCCATAATTATTTTAAAATTTTATTTTTGTTCTTTGAAACTCATTCTATTGTTTAAATTTTATTCCTTGTCGATTATTAATTAATAATTTCAAAAAAAATCAATTATTTTTAATCATAATCGATATTTTATATAATCAATAATTAATTTAAATTTTGATTTTTAATATTTTCGATTTTGTTCTGTTTTTTTATTTTCATTTAATGAGAAAATAATAACAAATATTCTCAGACAGTTATTGTAGCAGGAAGAAATTGTTTACCGATAGCGATGAAATGTAAGCATGCTAACTTTGAAAGTAGTACATTAACACCAATAAATAAACTAGCGCATTTTCAGCCAATCTCCATCTCAATTAGATAATAAAATATTAATAAATAAAAATCACAGAAGAATGAAATGTATTTAATGATCGATATTTACACATTAGTTGTCCAATATTTTTATGTTGAGCATCAATTATTGTGAAAAGGAATGTTTTAAAATTTTTAAAGTATCACAGATTTAGAGACGAAATATTCATCATTCATCATTATTAGACGGGCTGTTCGGGTGGCTTATTAGAGTATCAATGTTGGATAAATCTGCTTTAATACGTTTCTTTTTTACATTGACTGAATTCTTTTCTGTAAACTTATTGTCTTCTTTAATAAATGGCTCAGATTCCTGGAATTTGTGGTTGAAAAAATCTGATGATTTTGTTAAAGAAGCCATTGCGGCTGCAAATGCCAACGTTGAAAAGTTCGCTTGATTTGTTCTCGGTGACGGTGATGGGTGCAAATAAGACGGATGGGTTTTGAATCGCGATTTTAAGATATTGTTTTGAAACATCGACGGTAAGAAAATGTTGTTTATGGAATTGTGATTTGACATGAAAATCGACGGGAATTTTTGACTAAGAGAATTTAGAGATAACGTTTTGAAAGAAGAATTAGAATCGTGAAAGTCATTTAGATCTTTTTGAATTGAGGGAATTGACGAATAAGAAAACATCGGGGGAATTAATTTATTTGAAGAATTAATTAAATGACTTGATCGACTAGTGTTTAAACCCGGTGAAATTAACCAAGGCTGGTGTATGAAGCTGTTAGCTGAACTGGGCAAAACTGTCACATTAGGAGGAGGGAAATTGTCTTTAATCGACACTGAATTTGCACTGTGTAGATTATCTGTCGAATCTGGATGTTCAAATAATTCAGTATTTTTATTTGGGGAAATGTTTCCACGAAGGGATTTTTCGAATTCCAATTGAGTATCTTGTTTGTGTTTTCCAATTGAAGTTGACTGAGACGACGAATCAGGGGTCAGATTAAAATTGTCTTCTTGATTTTTCAATTTTTTCGAGGCTTTATTATGATTGGCATCTAACGGCGATACTTCAAAGTTTACTAAATTAAATGTAAATAATAATAATAATAATAATAATAATAATAATAATAATAATAATAATAATAATAATAAAAAATATTTTTTGCATTTATTTTATATATATACAAAATCGACTACCAAATTTAATGACGTCATAAATTAAAAGCAAAACAATTAGTAAAACAAATAATTGATTTTCTTTTGAAAGAAACCAAGACAAGTTGAATAATGAACATAAATTATCACTCTAAAGACGTGCAAATGAAAGTCAATTTATGTTTCCTGCTTTTCGGTGATATTTCCTTTTTGCTAATCTGTGAGTAAAGGTGTTTCTAGCAATTGTAACAGATCAAGTTGTGAGCTATCAACAGGAAATTCGGCTGAAAATGCCCATTAGGTTAGCGTAGCTGAGTCTAGATGGAATCTATAGGATTATATTTCTAAGAAGCTATGGGAAACAAAGTGAAAGTGATAATGTATTAACCGGTTAAAAGCCAATGACATAAATAAGGAAGCGCTAATGAAAAAAGTAATTTTACAGTCTCATTTCAATGCTAGGCTATTTTTTTATTTTTAAAAATATTATTCTCCCCTATTTTCCCTGAATCAATATTTACAATGGAACTTGTTCGATACTAATTTGATAAATTTCAACATGCTTTTTATAGACTAAAAAAAAATTAAATCCGACCACTAATTTATTTTCTTTTCCTTGAAATGGAATTTTTTTTCGATAGATTTGAGATTTATCAATTCACTAAATCGTTTTTGGTTTTTTATTCCCTAATACAATAAAAATGAAATAAGGTTTATTTAAAAGATTCCTTTACTCAAAAATTACAAAAAAAAACAATTTTTTGTTTGTTTGACTGATTAAAAATAAATGTTTTCAGTGGGATTCAACTTTAGGCAACAATGAAGAAATAAATATAATCTAATGTCATTTATATGACGGATTTTTTTTCTATAAATAATATATGTTTTGTTTTAATTGAATCCGTGTTACTCACTTTAACCGCAGACTAACAACTGGACAGTTGTTTGTTTATTAGGCTTTGTTAATAATTGTATGTTCGAATTTTTATATTTTATATTTATAAGTAATAGTGTTTTATTTCGTGTAAGAACTTTTTTATATTTGATAAGTGACATTAAACTAATAGTAATAATGTGACCAATAAATTTAGGATTGGTATAACCTAAAATTTTAAATTATTTTTTTGCAAAAATTTATTTTATCATTACCATAAATATAATTCATTTATATAATATGATATTGGAATTATTAATTTAAAAATATAATTTTAATCGTGTTTGGCAATTCAATTTTTTTATTTTATTTCCTAACTCAACAAGTTATTTTAATATTAATTTCCGCCTTTGTCACATTTATTCTGTTTAATTCATTCTAGTAAAACATATTTGTTGAACCAACTAAAGAAAAAAAAAGATTCGTCAAAAGATCGTACATAAAAATTCCAATAATATTAGCCCCTTTAATCCACGTATTATGCAAATTCATATATGGGTTTTTCTTTGAGAATCGTTTGTTACTTGCTTAGAACCCCCCCTCCCTCCCTAGATAATATTAAATAAATATAATTAAAATTAAAAAAAAGTTGTTGAACTTATTCAAGAGTTCTATTAAATTTATTGTTGTTAATAATTTGTTTTTGTCCATCAATCTTTTTTTCTTATTTTTTAAATTTTAATTTATATAGAAATGATAAACCTTTTATAAGATATAAATATATGATATCTGAAATATGTACTATTTACTGTATATCTTATATGCTTATATTTCATTTGTCATCATATAATTATAATTAAAAATGTGAGTTTATGTCTGTATAAAATTCCCAAATGATATTTAGTTATCATCACTTTTTGTATAATATATATATATATATATATATATATATATATATATATATATATATATATATATATATATATAAATAGTTGTATAAAGTTAAAAATCTACACAATATAACTGAGAGGGTTAAGATTGATGAAATTGAATTTTGAAGACATTTTAAATAATAAATTTTTTAAAAAAAATCACTTACAATGTTTTCTTTTCAACTTTGAACTGCATATATTTATGGACAACTCATTGAAATCTGGATTTTTATCATTTATTTGTTTTAAATCTGTCTTATTTAAACATTCTTCAATGTCAATGTTAACGTCACTGCATTCACTGATTTCTTCGCTGTTATCTTTATTTCCTTTATTATCTACATCGGAAGAAGTCGAAATTGCAGAACCATTCAATTTCCTTCAAATGAAAATTCAATTGAATTCTAGTAAAACAAATACTGAATACTTTTTTTCTCTTTTTCCTCCACCTGTATCACGGAATCCTTTTGCAAAAGGGTTATGATCAATTTTAAGTTGAGTAATCTACAAAAGAAATTAATTTAAACAAATAATGACAAAAAACTCAATTAAATAAAGTAAATAATTTTAACGGTTATTGGATTAAACAATATTTGACATAACTAAGTATTTTTGTTTAAATAAGGTAATATTACATGCATTTAACTTAAACAAATATTAAATTTGATTCAATTTAGTATGTAAATAATAATTTAATTAATATATTTGAAAACTTTTTGAGATATTATTTTAAATAATGAATCACTTTACCTTTTCGTTTTGATAAGCTGTTACGCCTATGAATTGAGTTTCTTTGAAGACGTATGAACGAAACGTGCTGTAAGGTAATCTCATTATGTCATTTGCTCGCACCAAGTGGAAACGTGGTTGATATTTATGCATAGAATTCAGAATTGTCTAAAATAATATAAAAAAATAAAACAAAGCATATCGAAAACATTTGTTTTACTGAATAATGGATTACGGACTAGTGAACCTAGCGCAAGAAAAAACACAGTGGACATAAGTGATACTTTTAAATATAAATTAATTACACCAAAGATAACTAATTTTGAATAAATTGCAGCTTTTTTAAACTACAGCAATATTATAAAATTCTTTTTCACAAAAAAATTTTTCTTTAATTTTTTTGGAGAAATGATAAATTTTATAATTTTGCGGAGACCCCAAAGGCCTCACCGACAGTCCAGTCAATTCGTTAAATTAAGCATTAAGAATCAAAAATCAAATATGTAAACACAAATGCTCGGTCTGTCAAATAGACATAAACATTGATCTATAGTTAAAATCTAAATGAAAACAAATGGAATTTTAAAAAATAAAAAAGGTCAAAACTGAGCAAAAAAAATAAATGATATTACTGATAACCATATAACGAATAAAAGAAATTAACTTTTCCCTTTCACTTTCATTAAAAATAAAAATTATCAAAGATCTTATTATGTTTGTTATTAGTCCTTCGTAGATTTCGTGATGAGAAAAATATAGCACTGCATAAAATATTTCCCACTAAGGATCGCAACGTGACATGGGGAATATAATTGATATCCCATGGTACATGAATATCCAACATATAACAGTTTGAGTCTGATTATAGACAAACAAGAAGTCACATTGTACCCCTAGAGAAATTTCGACGAAAAATCACAGGTAATCATCAGGAATAAACGGTAAAAGTGCATCAAGTTTTCCCGTAACTCAACTGTATTCGTAGACAGAGAAATGAGCTACTCTCATTATTCATATCTTGATGGGGAGTTTTCCACACGCTTTCTGTCAGTTTTGCCAGCTAAATCTAAACTTACTGATGAATTGATGAGAAGGAAAAGAGTAGATTTTGCACGCCAATAATAACAAATTGAAAGATTTAAAATTCAACGATAATATAAATAATATCCGTTTTAACAATAATCTGATGATATCTTACCTTAATAATAAATTTTGTTGATAAATCAATATCAAATAATAAAATTTCTTAAATAAAAACAACCTCAGTAAAACAAAAATAAAATACATTTTCTTAAAAAAACAAAAATCCCCAAAATTTTCTATTGAATTTTAATGCCTCCCCTGTCCAATGTTTAATTTCCAGTTAACGAATTAGATTTTGAAAATTAAATGCAAATTTAAACAACATTGAAAATTTATTTTTTTTTCCTTTTTGAAGTGATTTATTCAAAACAGTAAAAATGTCTATTAGTCTGTTAATAATGTCAATAAAATAATTCCTCAATCGATAGATCTCTAATTCCAAAAAAAATGAACACCAAATAGTTAATAGTCAATTTTTTGTTGGATGGGAATTGATCAATAAATAATTCGGCTGGTAAAAATTTTGTTTTAATAAATGTAGTACATTTACTATAATTTTATTGTAATAATCAATATTCTTATAATTAAAGATTATAATTAATAAATTTAATTAATTTAGCTTGATTTAAACTATAAAATTATATTATATAATAATATATTTTTCAAAAGATAAAACTAAATTTAAACAAATTATTAACTTAATAATGAGTGATTATATTTTATGAACTTACAAAGCCATGCTTGTCTGATATATTGTTTGTAAGTTTCAGTTTGTGGAAAGATATGATCTTTTGCATCCATTGTTCTCCAGTTGTTGGTGAATCCGGGTGGATATACATTCTTTTAGGCATTTCTGGATCAGCTTTACCGGCAACCATCCACTGGTTGTTGTGGAATTTATACCTGCAGTCATCAACTGCCACAACATCCATGAGCATTATGTATTTTGCACGCTTATCCAAACCACTAACTTGGACTTTATAAGGAGGAAACATTCGTCTAAAAAATAAATAAAATATTAAATTAATATTAAAATATTATTATTATTATTATTATTATTATTATTATTATTATTATTATTGTTATTATTATTTTAATTTGCAAATAATATAAACTATGTTTGCAAACTTTGAAATATGACTAGAGAATACAAATGATTTGTACAGTTTACCAACCCATACTACACAGTAAAAAAGTGGCGTCAAAGGAACAATATTGTTGAAATATTTGGCAAACAATTGTGAGCGGTGATTATTTATATAGTTATCTGATACTGCGAGGCAAAAACCGATTAAACTTGCTCAAAAAACCATTGGACTAGCTCCGAGATTTTTACTTTACGCAAGAATAGTCAATCTAGTGATCTTGGCGTCCTTTCTGCTAGCACCTGTTTCGTTGCTGGCTGGTCTTAGTGACTCAAATTTTATCTATTTTGGCATCGTATTTGTATTGTACTGTCGTACAGCGAATTATGGTTACCAGTATGAGCTCTCTAATCACTTATTGGTTTGTTAATGCATGACGCCTTTTAACTATGTATTTCATATTTCGCTGTAAACTTAATGGCGACGCTTATTATGTCTTATTATGGCAGATGTATTTGTATCATATTTTTTTTGTGTTTGGCGCCGTTACTTATTAATGCTGCCTGATTTTTATTATAATTTTGTATCCAATTTAGTTATTTATTATTATAATGTTCAGAACAAGTTTGGAATGTTTTTCATATTCATCAATTCTTCTTTTTTTATTCCAAAGTTGAAAGACAGTCTGCTCTTTTGAAATGTGCATTTGTTTTGCCAATTTCAAAAGTGTCAATAGTCATTCAAGGATCTCTTATCTACTTAATAAACAGACATTAGTATAAAATTGAAAATTTGTTTTAAATGCATTTTTGGAAAACAAGCATTACAAATTTTCTTAAAATTATGTAAATAAAATTTAAAAAAAATCTGAAGGTAGGTTCAAGCTCAAGTAGGAATAGTATAATGGACTATTCGAATATTCTTATAGATTTTTATTATATGTAAAGTTAGCAAAATTTTATTAAAGGACAACTTTTTTACAGCTTATTAATACCGTATCAAATAGTCTATTTCAAATGATTTCAATTTACAATATGTAATCCATAAGTTGTGTGTAATTCCATAAATAATATCATAAATAATATTACCAGGCTTCAGGGGTAATTGTTCATCTTGTTTAATACAACTCTTTTCTGATATGATAATAATTAATATCTTCTTTGTCAACTTGAATTTATTGTTTTATTATCTTAATTTAATTATTTTTCAATTTTCTGTCATTTTATTAATATTTTCAAAAATTTTGTTTAATAAACAATATAATAAAAATAATGGAAAATATATTTTATTTTTATTTAAAAAGGTTTTAGATTGTACAAATTCTAAAATAGATACTAATTATTTTTTTGTTTTAAATAACCGGAAAATGTTTATTTCTGAAATTTGTGGTGTGAAATAAAATTGGTATAAACATTCATCACTGTTTGACATTATTTACAATTGGATATCACGGGTAAAATCTCAAATAATTACATAATGACGTTATTAAGTCAGTACCACCACAAATGTAAATGTCATAGCAAATCATAAGTGTGGCTATTCACAATATATTTTTCCCCATGAAAAGAAAACCCTGTAAATTCTTATCTTCATTCAATCATGTGTATAATCCCAATTTAACAATTGAACCAATTTATTTCTGATTTTTTTTTACAATTTCTAAACCAATTTCTACAGTTTATTTTTTGAAAAACCTCATTTAATTTTTTTGTAATAATTTTTTTTATTTTTTATTGAAATTAAAACAAAATTATAATTTAAAAAAAGGACACGCCACGACCACTAGAAATTCCGTTGTATTGAAAATTCTTTCTGAAATAAAAATAATAATAATTGTCCACCACCAACAATAACCACTAAAAAAAAATCAACATCTGGGGTATCTTAGAGAATTCTAAATGAGTGAAATAATGATTAATTTTCCCAACGCTTCAAAAACTGGAAAATGAGATCACGCTACAGCACCAAACTTGTGACAATATATCGCTTTTTCTGTGAACACTGATAATGAAAATCGACCGTTTGTGTTTGGCCAGTGGGCTTTAAAGCTAGGTAAGATAATTTAGCGAGAGAAATTACTCTCCTGTGACCTGATTATTCTTAGTCGATATCTATATAAATTGTTCATCGCTTGAGCTATCGAATGTGTCAGTGTTCTCGGGATAAGATTTATGGGATCATCACCACTCTACTGGAGCTGCTCAAGATGTGAAACACTTGATATTTCACAAGCACCAGGCGAGCATCTTACATACAAACACACATGCTATATCTCAATGAACACTAATATTATCATTATTACTTATCAGATAATATGCAATAGAGTCTTTAACAGAATTCTTAACTGAAATGGGTCAAGCTTCTCGTCTCAGGGACGGGGAGGAGAACGATGACAGAGAATCGACACATTATCGGCAAATGATGAATTATTTATCATCAGAAGAAACTGATCAATCGGGTTCAGTGCTGAAGGGCCATAAATTCTGGTTTGTAATAACCGAGAATAAACAACAAGGTTTTATAGGTTCTAACACGTAATTAGTAGAAAATAGTTATTTTAATTTATTATCCTAAATCGAAAAATTATTTACAATTATAATTAAAAAAGTTTTATTTTAATTTTAAATTGTTTTTTAATTTTAAACTTTAAAATAAAATTTTTTTTCAGCTAATTAACTGGTTTTTTCCCCATTGTTGTATTTTATATGAATTAATATTATAAAAAAAACAAAAGTTACATTTAAAAAAGATCCATAAATAAAATTTAAAAAAAATCATAAATATCACCTTCCGCTTTTTGTAATAACCATTTCGGTGCCATAAGCATGAAATTGCTCCCACAAATCTCTATCTATAAGTTCGACTTTTGGATCGTCTTTGATATCTTGATCATTAATTTGCTCGGTAACATTTCTCGAGGCCGGATTAAAAATATCTGGAGGTAGGAATGGATAATTTGCCAAATTTGAAGAATGGGTCATTCCTTGTTTTCCCATCAGTAAGTTGCCGTAATTCAACGGAAAGCTCGACAAACTCGGCAGAAACGAAGCCGTTGCCGAATTGATGAATGGATGATCTGTAACATTTCTATTTGAGTGGTAAGAATGGATACCCAAAAAAGGATTAAAAGCCATTCATAAATAAATTCACTTGAAAATGATATTTACAAAATTCAAATTAAATATACATGCTTGACGTCTAAATAGAGTTTCTTCAGATGAGCTAGGAAATAATTTTAGTATGAAGATGTACGCACTGGTGTTCACAGCTGTTTCTCATTGGATGCTGAGACTACGAAAATAACCAATGAAATTAACGGCGAGATGCTTATTTGCTGCGCTATAGTATGATGATGTGTAAGTTGCAGACAGATGATCTATACCAGGGAGTGTTGTAAAGCTGGGCACTGACACCATATGCAGCAGCTCTCACTCATCAGAGGACTGCCGTGAATTAATGGCATTCCACCCAGCAGTTTTAAGAAAACTGGCGCCACTTTTGTAGTACTGTAAATGGACCAGATAATGTTACAAATGTATATTCAATAAATTTTAATCATTTTTGGCGTCCATAGTTTACACCTAAATATGCTCTACAATGGAAAGTGTATGCATGTGACACCAGTTCTATTACATTATATCGAAATACATTTACACTTTTAAGGAACTTTCCGCTTACAGACAAGTGATTGGAGCTGGAGTTGAAAAGAAAGTTTGCAGCTGATGCTCGTAAGCGCCACCTCGTGTCGTCTATTCGTGTTTGTCGAAGTTCATTAATTACCCATCTTTTATCAATTGCCTTTTCTTCAATTGTCGTTTTTCATGAAAGAAATGCGGTTCGCGTTTTAGAGATATTTTCATTCAAATTGAACTATAATTATACGTTTCTGAATAGATTAATTAGAGACAATTATTTTACGTACACTAACAACATTTCACCTAGAAAATATCAGAAATTGCAGTTTCAATTCTTTTCGCTTAACAAGTTTTACGAAATATAATTTTCAAACCATATCAATTGTCATTTAACAAAATTTCATGATTTTTCATTAAACAACAAAATTATAATAATTTCCTTGTCCGTTTCCCAATGTTTTCTCACTCATTAGATCATGGAAATTTTCTGTGAATATTTTTCTTGAACTTAAAATAATCACAAATCCAACCCAGAGGACAAATCAGAATCATTATCAATTTCGGTGACACTACTGCTGTGCAATGGGTCCGGTTCTAGGAGTTATCTAGGTGGGTGCATATCGGCTCATAGCTAGCAAGTTTCTCTCTGTGTTTTTCACATTATAACAATAACTTTTTTATTAAAACTGCATTTAGATTTACTATCTTTGTTTTCAGACAAAGTTTCATGCCCCTAACTTTTATTGACAGTTTTTTGTTTTGCGTACTTCCAAAGAAAATGAAGGAGATTACTCCTCCCTCCAATATTAAATATGGTATATCAACTGGACAACATCTTTATTATGATATATTTTTTATAGTACTTGCTAAAATATTTTTTCAAGTATTTGCTTGAATATTTGTTTGAAGAAGTAATAAAAATTTGAATTGAGGGTATAGGTGGTCACAAGCTGTCTTGCATACACATATACACATACACTAATCCAACAACATGATTTGACCCTTAATATGAGAATTATGATGGCTGGTGGTTTCAGAAAAGTTTTACTATTATATCCATTTCTAAGTGAAAACTAGCTTTAACTTGATGTCATTTGCAAACTTTAACATTATTCACTATCTGTGACCGATGCTTGCCTCACCAGTGGAAACATGGTGGTGACCTGAGACTCTCAAAGTCAAGGTGAATTTCATTGACTAAAAATTTTGAAATGTAAAAAAGTTCTATTTCGGCTCAGAAACCAAAACATGTGAATCCTTTCCTAACTATCAGCTTATAAAGCATTAAAAATTTTTAATGAAAACTTAGGTTCCTTCTTGGATGCCTTCCATGCTACTTAAGTAAATGTCAAAAATTGAAACTTACAAAAATTTAATTTTAATTTTTTCCTCGGAATATTCACGAAGTTCAGAGGGCCCCTAAAAATATACGTATGTAAACATAGGAAAAGTAAAATAACCTTAAAATTTATCAAATATTATAAATAAATTTTGTATAAAAAGTAGTTAAAAAACAATTTAATGTTTTTTATTGTGATCTATCAACAGGAATTGGATTTAAGGAAAAGATAGTAAGATACACAGAAATAATTTTAAAATGATAAAGTTTAAAATGATAATACAAAAAAACAAAAAATTTAATTAGGGTCAATCCTAATAGCGGGCAGATTTAATTGATCAAAAGAAAGTCGATAAAAAATAATCAAACAATTAGAAAATTTTATAAAACAACATGAATTTATAAATAATGGAAAACATCAATGCCAAAAGGACATAATAGTTAATGCGATTTTTGTTCATGAATATAAATAAATCTATCCTAGGTTTTATTAAGTTCAAAAACATTTCAACCTCAATTTTCAACTCAATGAATCTTGCCATTATTTTTCCCAGTGAAAACCATTGCTTCACTGTTCTACATTTCAGATCCAAGCTCCGCTACAATTCTCTGGTTTTATTGTATTTTTTGATAAAGGTAAACTTTATTTTAACCATTTTTCTACTTATGTGTTATTAGACTAAGCGAATCGACGAACCTCTAGAATCAAAAACCTTGCGGACACTATAGGGTCCGCAGACCATCGGTTGAGGAACGCTGGTTTATACTACTCAAAGTATCACCTGTAACGCATTTCTTTAGTGTTAAATGAAAAAGTTTCAAAATATTTGCCTGTGAGAAACTAGCAAAAATTATGTTGACTTTTGAGACCGACACTTTTAACTTGGTCTTCAACACATGACATTTACTAGCAAAAGCAATTCATGTTTGATGCTCGCACGTCTATCTTACTGAGAGTACGAACGTTAACAGTGTAGTTTGAAAATGAAACTTACATTGAAGTATATGTGATTAATATAAATATATTTTTTAAGGGATTGGGAGAATTTACTTTTAGAATAAAGGAGGTACCGATCACTGAAAGGTTTAGAAGCACTCCTTTAAAAGATAGTGAAAACTATGATATAAATGAAATAGAAATTTCTTATGAGATAAAATACTCACAAGTGTGACCCTGACGGTAGCTCACCTTTAGAAATCTTGCACTATATATAAAACAGTTTTCAAAACAATTATCCAAATCTGGGGTTCAGAACTTGAGAAAGAGACCCTTTGAATATAAATCTCATTAGAACTAACTGGAGAGTTACCATCAAAAGGTTATTTGAACTTATAATTTCATCCTTTGAAATTTGTGCTGCAAATGAATTTAATCCTTCACACCCGAAGGCAAGTTAGATTAGCTTCAATGAATCCTTTTTTACAAACCTTTGAAGACATTGATTAATAGTGTGGACCGTATTATCCATAAAGCTGACTCGTTTGAAGCATAGAGACACACGAAGAGCAAGGAGCTATTTAACCTTTAATCATGACATGGCAATGCTGCGCGATAGAAAATTTCACACTTAAGAAATCCCTATCCATGCCAGACCTATAATACTGCGACTAAATTCTAGGGCCTGCTGATATGGTCAAGTATGTCATATCATATATATGGTCAGTGGCGTATAAAATTATTACTGAAAGGTAACTGAAAATAACCGATGCGTCTTTAGTTATTTTTAGACGTTTATTTGAGTGAAGGAGTCGTAGTAATTTGAATGGGATTTCTGATATCGTTATTACCGTACGATGAGTACGACAATGAAATCTGAAGATGAATTTCGAATAGATCTTTCGTTTACAATATTGAATGTAAAACATATTTTTTTATATACCGTCTTATATCTGTCTACTCCTAGCGGTAAAGGACTTGACGGAGAATAGCCGCCTTACAAAATAAATTTATCACAAATCATTTACCAACCGTTTTAATTTTTTTTAATTAAAAGAAGGTGTAAAAGGAATTAAAATGTATCTTAAAGAAACTAAATTTGTTATGCCTCTTATTCAAGATTGATTTGATGATTTATTATGATTATTATTAAGTCAGGACAGCCGTCGGACCAAGGAGGCAGTAGTCGAATGTATCAATCTCTATTTATTTTCTAATTTATTTATCGCATATGAAAAAGAGATAGGATAATGTTAGAGCAATTAAAATGCAAATTTGTTTATTAATAACTTTCTCGGTCCAACATGAAAAGAGTGGCCACGCTTGATCCGGGGAATAAGTCAACATTCGTGCGTTCGAAAGATCATACAATCTCTGAGTTTTTATCGATATGAAACTCATCTTCTCTTGAATTTAAATACTTTTTTTTAGATATTTAGCACGTAGCTATATTTTATTTTTATATATAAATAATTTATTATTATTATTGAAAATTATTATTAATATTATTATTATTATTATTATTATTATTATTATTATTATTATTATTATTATTATTATTATTATTATTATTATTATTATTATTATTATTATTATTATTATTATTATTATTATTATTATTATTATTATTATTATTGCTATTATCATTATAAACTGGTGGCTTCTTGGTAGCAGCATAAATTAAATATTAAACAATTGAATAAATGATAAAATTACTTTTGTTGCAAAATATATATTAAAAAAAATAAAATTTATAATTCTAAAATAGTCTTTTTCAATAATGAGGATGAAAGTGTTTACCTTATCATTTCAATAACTGTTTAACAAATAATAAAATTAATAATAATAATAATAATAATAATAATAATAATAATAATAATAATAATAATAATAATAATAATAACAATAATACTAATAATAATAATAATAATAATAATTATAAACTTTAAAATATTTAAAATATTTGCCAAATATATAAAAGGTAAAATCAGTAGCGAGCAAAGGATTGGTGATGCCATAACTAGCTTCATGATTGCATGTTCAAAAACTTAAGCATATGACCTAGACTATGTTTCCGTACTGAGAAATGTATTAAAAATGTAAAAGTAAAATAATAAAGTTCAATTCCTTCAATGAAATCACCTGTCAGAAAACCCTTGAAATATTTTATATTAACTATAAGGTATTGTTTTTCAGTGCTACTCGATGTTTCTAGCCATTATTTGACCCTAAATCTATTTTTGACCTCAACCTCAAAATTTGATCATAAATGTATTGCTTTAACCTTGACTTAAATTGTAACGTTAAAATGTAACACGGTAATGTTGAAGATGACCTCAATACTTTATGTCGCACTTGTATACGTTAATGAACTTTTTAAAACCTACATAAAATTTTCAAAATTTTTCAGTTAATAAGTATTATCTTTCAAAGCCTCAACGAAGAGCATAGAAATGCTGATATTTTAGCATTATCTTATCAAGTTTCAGCTCATTTTCTTGTTTCAAAGGATTTTCTACAATTTCAATTTTCCATTCACAATAGAAGCAATTGAAATATAAACAAAAGTTTCATTTACATAATAATTATTATGAATACGTAAAAGCTCAAATATATTTGGCACCAATTAAAAAATAATGCAAACTGAATTTGAAAATTAAATAAATAAACAAAAACGATGGAGGAGGGATGAGTTACTTCTGAAATCTCTGATTTGAGAAGATTTTACTTGTTAACAATTTTTTAACACATAAAAGGCTGGGGAAAAAAAGCTAAAAATAAAAAAGCAATCAAAAATTTTTTGGTTTGCGGAAAGTATTGAAGGTAACATTATCATATATTGAAGTTGCATCTTGAGATCCGACTATATGATTAATTTGTGTAAAAATATATAAATTCTCAACCACATTCACATGAAAAGTCCAAGAGAACAGTCAAGATCAGAGCTGCATTCTAGAAAGTTGATTTTCAACATCACAATCAAATCTAAAACGAGCCGATATACACAACAAAAAGACGAAATTTAAAGGATTTTCATTGGTTAAAAAATGATCCTTCATATTAGGGTTTGTTTTAATCGCCCTCATTATAAAATAAACTCCAAAAATAAAACGAAGAAAGAAAAAACATTTGAAATGAAAAAGAAAATAAACCAAATGATAAAAACAGAAAATGAAATATTTGAATAAAATGTAAATAATGTACAACACAAAAGAATTAGGTACAAGCTCTAAGTAGTTTACTCGGCGAATTTTCAAACAATTCAAATTGATATTGAATAAGGAAATGGGAACTCATTGAATTAATTATATTTTCTAATTTTTAATAAAAATGCAAAAGTAGTTTTTGTAACTTTGATTTTGATGACGATCGCAATTAGTTACACACAAAATTAGCTGTCTCCCTTGTTACTTTCAACTGTCACTTCGTCGCTGCGTGTGTGAGATTCAACTGCTTTGAATAATCGGAAATCCAGAGAGCCGATTCATCTTGAAGCGCTCAGTCAACCATTACAATTTGAGATAAATCACTGCTTGCTTTCTCATCATCATAATTAGCACAATTGACAGAATACTCAATAACGAAAAGCATCCTTCGGGGAGGACGCAGGGTAACTGGTAAAGTGTAATCTCAGAAGAAATAAGGAGCCGACTTGAAATAAAAAAAAAACAAATCAAGTTTTAAATGAAGCAACTCAGTGGCCTCGTGCTCACGGAATTTCTAAAAAAAATTTTTTTTTAACAGAATAATAGCATGTGTGTAGTGGGATCTGATTCTCTCACCTCTGTTCTTGTATTCTGTCGCGCTTACCTTGCCTATGTATCATATCCATAATCGTGTCAGAGCAACAGATAGAGATACTCTATCTAAATGAATCTCAACTCCACACTTAATTTAAAATAAATTAGTGTAAAAGTTGTCTGTGTGCGCCTCAAAGAAAATAAAAGCACAATCATTGAAACGTGCGGAGGAATTGTAATTTGCATAACTTAGTCCAGGAAACCGCCGACAAAGAATCTACTAACAGAAACCTTGCTAAATGCTACAATTAGCCTTGATGTTGGCAATTCAGCTTGCTTCAGTACTCAGAACGGAAAAATTAGAACAATTAAAGTGAAACAGAAATAATTTTAATGTAGTCGTATTTCATTGAAATGTTATTTATTATTGCAAGTGGCAATACAATTACACTTTGCGCTCTTTGAACAGTTCTGAAACCACTTTTCATTAATAGTTGTCTTGATTTTTGTCGAATTTCTTTGATTAAAAAAGTTCACTAAAATTTATATACAGGGATTTTTTTTGGTTAATTTGCATGTGTTTTAATAGGAAAATTTATTATTAAATTTTCTTTCAGACAATCGAGGAAAAATTTATCAAAAAAAATAATTTTAATCTGGTAGTTCGTAAAGTAAAGATTTTCTAGAAAAATAAATTTCATATTCTATAATTGATTATTATTATTATTATTATTATTATTATTATTATTATTATTATTATTATTATTATTATTATTATTATTATTATTATTATTATTATTATTATTATTATTTTTATTATTATTATTATTTTTTTTTATTATTATTATTATTATTACTATTATTATTATTATTATTATTATTATTATTATTATTATTATTATTATTATTATTATTATTATTATTATTATTAATGCAATTAAATTTAAACAAAATTAAACAACAATTAAATTTCTATGAAGTCCTACGCAGAAACGGATACCACAATGAGGACATCGAATGAATGAATTCAAAACCAAAAACACCTTGGGACATAACAGAAAAAAGAAGAAATACTTTTATCTAAACATTCCATTCATCAATGACACGTTCGACTTCAATATCAGGAAAGAGCTCAATCACACTGGCCTTCCTCGGTATACAGACATATCCAACAATGACAACCAAGAAGGAAAGAAAAAGTATTTTAATCAAAATATTAGACGGAGACAATCTCTAAAAAAATCTTAGATTCAAGGAGGCAATTCGTATTTTAGATAAGCATCCATCAATAAACTCTAAAGAAGAAATCAGTGAAATCACCAGTCTGATTTGTTGTTGACTCTGATACTTTAATTATTTTATTAAGATTAAAAAAAAGTTTATAAAAAAAGGAAAACTTTTAAGAATGAAAATCAGAGCGGAATGGTATTTATGTCTTGAAGTTGTTTGTGAAGGGTTGTTTAGGAGCTTTTCTTTTTAAAAACTCTAAACGGAGCCTTTAAAAATATCCTTTTAACATTTGAAATTAACCTATCAACGTCAGGATATAGGCCTCGTATTTGCTCACACACTCGTTGTAGTCCATGAACAATGTAAGTAAAATGAGTTATTTTTGGGTAAAATATTTGTATTGCCCGGGTCGCTTTCACCACGTACGGAGCAGCATCCGATATAAAAAACAGAATAGAATCTTTATTGAAGTTTTCACCTAAGATTCTAATTTAGTCGTCAAAAATACGAGCAATATATGCATGATTTTCTGTATCCAACTGTGCAGTATTTAATAAATAATTTTGTCTGGAAACTACTTCATCGGGATCCAAAATTCCAATGATAACATTGGCCACATATCTGTTAGACACATCGGATGTCTCATCGATTGACAACCATAAAAAACGATTACTGATGCAACTTTTAATCTTCTCTATGTTTTCTTTGTAGATGGAGTTTACGTGATTCGTGCGAATAGTGCTTTCCGATGAAACTTTGTGCTCCGTATACTTTTCCAGAAAAGATTGAATTTTTTTATTACGCATTTTATACAATGGTATATCTGCGACAATATAAGCACCGCACAAATCTTCAGCAAATTGAGCATTTTTTGAGACTCTGCTATATCCACTTAAAAATTTTTGTGTCGATTTCTTAGCTACATTTCTTTCTGTAAGCTTGATATGTTATGCACTAGCTAGGTGCTGTTTTATCGTAAATATTTTTTTTGCTGACACCTGCTTAAACACAAAAAAGAATCTTTCCATCAATTTTGAAATCTGGAAATTCGCTTACATACCGCTTCAATCTGTTAGATACGGATTGCTCTACCCTCAGAATATCTTACGAAAATTAAATTTATTTAATTAGCAACTTATAATGTAATGTTGCATATTAAGTAAGTTTTGCAATAACTAAGAAGTTTTATTTTTAAACAAAATTTAATAATAACTGGGGATCCCCTTCAAACTAAAGTCAATACATTTTTTATAAAACCTAGCTAAAATGTAATCATTTTTCTTAACCCCAGCAAAAATGTACACTATAAAAACACATTATTTAATATACTGTATAAAAAACTGGCAATAATTAGTGTATTATTTCGAAAAAATACTATTAAAAACAACCTTTTAAAATGATTTTATTCAAAAATATGCACTTTTGGTGAAATTTGCAAAAATATGCCCCCAAAAATAAGGGTTAAAATGGATTGATATCGTGCTAGTTTTCTAAATATGATTCAGAAAAAAAACATGCTAATACATATTTTTGGTTGCCCTAGTAATAACAAATTTATCGGATTCAAGTCTGACCGATGTACGAGAAACACAAAAATTTAGCATTATAACTTACAAACAAATGAGCAAGTGGTAGCAATAAATAATAACCTGCGCCATACCTGATCAAAGTGTTCACTCAATATATTCGAGGGTTTCTATTAGCGGCCTTTTATCCAATTAGAGTTTTTTCCTAATATAAACAAACGAATGTCGAGTATTATGATTTTAGACATAGTCTATATGCTTATTATTCAGGACAAATTGACCAACCACAATTTAATTATTAATTAAAAAATTAACTTTTAATTTCTAAATAAGGTACATCCTTTTTGGTATTCCCCGATATTATTTATTATATTTAACGTGCAATTTTTAGTAATTATATATATAAATATAATTATATATTAATAATAAAGCCTTAACATATTCATTGAAACTCACTTAAATTTTACTCAAGACCAATGAGAATGAAAATAAGCATACGAAAAAGATTATGTCGGAATCAGTTTGTTAGAAGTTCAAATTGTCAATAATTTGTTAGACGATTTTCTAAGGAACTCAACGAATTTGGCTTTCAATAACTTTCTATCGGTCGTTTTCTAGGCAGATTCTATTAGAGGGTAGTGAAGGTTTCCTACTCAATATTTGTTGGGACAATTATAAATTCTGTAAACTGCCTTTTCGTCTTTGTAAAGCTTAGGATCTAGACCTATAGATAAGGGTTTTAATTTTATTTATAACTTAACAATTTACATTGGAGCTTCAGATTTTGAATTCTCGGCTTAGTGGTTTTTAATTTGTTTAGTTAATTCAGGGATAGAGGTAATCGTCCTCCATGTCGAGTGTTCTATCTTCTCTATGGTGATATAAGATGCAAGATGTAAGATGCTGAATGTTGATTTTGCTTCTAGTATAATTTTATTGTTGATTTGGTTTAAGTCTACATCTTCTAATTTCTGTCAGAGGTTCAAATGATGTGGGTTTGCTCATTTCCTGTTTGAGTGCTAAGATAAGTATTGAAATTTTAAATCCCTCAAAGAGACTTCTGGTGTTAGTTTTCTGGTTTGAATCTTCTGTTGTTTTCATTTGAATTTGTCGTGGCTAAATGATTAATTCACTGAGGTTTCCATGTTTCAAATATCATTTTCAATTTGAGCGCTTCTATCTCAGTGACTGGCGTAGCATTTATTTTAGGAAATGAAATGTAAAGTGTCATTGCTGCGTGGCTGGAGCGGCGGGTCTCTTCAAATTTAAGGATATTACATTGATTTAAAGTGTAAATGAACCGCAATCAGGGTAAATTTCACGACTTAATCAGGTTTACATTTCGGCATCAAAAGAAATTGTGAAATCTATGTTAAAAACGTATCAAACAAATGAAAAAAGTATTCTCGAACAAACAAATCTACACTATTTACAACCCATTTGAAGAAATTTGCAATCCGAATTTGGCGCCTTTTGTGATAGAGATATTTCTGTGTCCTTGCAGTATCTCTAGATAGAAAACCCAAAAATTAGTGATTTTGCTCCCAGTAATGTTTATACTGAAGAACCAATTTCCTGTGCAAAAGCTAACAATCCTTTGCATTGGTTTAATTAGTTTTGTTTTTGATCGTTCATCTAAATCCGGAATTTAAACCTTGCGTTACTATGGACACTCCCACTGCCACTAGACGTTTGATTTTTGCCAAATATATGGCAAGTAAAAAGCCTTTGTTTATTTCCCAACTGTTAGGAGTGCTAAAATCAACTTTATACGAATAAGCTTTAACAAGCTTTCACAAGAATGGTTTCAAAGATTTACCACAGTAAGGACGTTTTAAACGCCTCAGGCTTTTTGACCCCTCACAAATTAACCACAAAGAAAATATTTGGATCATACTGAAGCAGAGCGTGCATTCTGACGGTGCGGGTTAAAAGAAGTGTTAGTAGCTCGTATGTGGGTCATCTGGAACGAGTATTCTGAAATCAAGAATCCTTTCCAATATTTTATCAAAGGTATATCTCGCCGTGTTGCGATTTGCATCAAATTCAAATGAGGTCCAACCAAGCCCAACTTGTAACGCTGATATTGTAAAACTGTGTTTCATACGAGAGAATAAAAAGCATTTTCGATAAGTTTTCAAAATAAATATCATTTCATTTTGAGATATTAGTATTACGTGCTTGACCCAAGCTTTTCTTATATCTTATTCTGGGTACTTTTAATAAGTCGATACTCTTTAACAGATTCATTACTTCGAATCCTACAAATATTCTCTTTTCAAACACTTATTGCAATCTTCCGAACACGTATATCTGGTTTGTGTAAATGTTGTTCATAATGCTTTACACTTCAGTGAGTGGCCATTACAGTGCTGATCTTACATCCTTTTCTGTTAGCGCTAATATTGAGACTGGATGTTGTTTTAATGAAGCTTCTGATAAACATTTATTTATTATACTCATAGATATCAATGGAAACAAAGACCTAGCTTCTCAGTTTTTTGTATGAAAGGTATCGAAGAAATAATAATAGTCACCGAAATCAATGTGATTTAAGATGCAGCACATTTGAGGATAGAGAGAGAAAGATAGTAAAACCTGTCTAAGTACTAAACCGTTTTTCATGCATTTGTACTGATGCAAGATGGTGTAATTAATACACAGAAGTGATT
The DNA here is from genome assembly GCA_022537955.1 of Schmidtea mediterranea. Classification (NCBI taxonomy): domain Eukaryota; kingdom Metazoa; phylum Platyhelminthes; order Tricladida; family Dugesiidae; genus Schmidtea; species Schmidtea mediterranea. Next base: position 60,303,048 of record CM039680.1, on the reverse strand, counting down.
TTTTGCCTTTCGAAGTGAATTCAAAAATATAAAAGCTTCTTGGTTCATATTGCTGTTTTTCAAAATATGGAATAAAATTCTTTAAAGATTATATTGCTTCTTGCGAAGATTTAGCTTTACGAATTTCTATATTTCATGTTCATCTGCTTCAGAATCATTAATTGAATCCCTATCTTCTTTTACAAGCAATTCCATTAAATTTTATTCATTAACCGTTTCAAAACACTCAAGTTCTTCTTCGAAGATAACTTCTTTCCTTTCTTTTCCAAAAATAACTCCTGCAGCTCTGCATCAACAGGAACCTCTAAGTTCCTTATTATTATTATTATTATTATTATTATTATTATTATTATTATTATTTTTTTATTATTATTATTATTATTATTATTATTATTATTATTATTATTATTATTATTATTATTATTATTATTATTATTATTATTATTATTATTATTATTATTATTATTATTATTATTATTATTATTATTATTATTATTATTATTATTATTATTATTATTATTATTATTATTATTATTATTATTATTATTATTATTATTATTATTATTATTATTATTATTATTATTATTATTATTATTATTATTTTATTATTATTATTATTATTATTATTATTATTATTATTATTATTATTATTATTATTATTATTATTATTATTATTTTTATTATTATTATTATTATTATTATTATTATTATTATTATTATTATTATTATTATTATTATTATTATTATTATTATTATTATTATTATTATTATTATTATTATTATTATTATTATTATTATTATTATTATTATTATTATTATTATTATTATTATTATTATTATTATTATTATTATTATTATTATTATTATTATTATTATTATTATTATTATTACTATTATTATTATTACTATTATTATTATTATTATTATTATTATTATTTTTTTCCCGATATATTGAACAATAATGTGTAATAATTTTGTTTCAAAGAATATCTCGGTTTTTCTTTTTACGGATTTTTTATTTTAGGCTTTCTCAAGACGCTTACTTTAAATTTCAAAATGATTCACTTTATTTTTCGCTGAAATCAAACATTTATTCTAATGAATATTTCTCTCAAAAATCTTCTAATATTTTGTGGAAAATATTCCTTGTAAGCAGCTGGTATTTGATATACTTTTTTTTTGTTTTATAAAAGTTACTTAAACTTTTTCCCAAGATTTCTGGTGACGATCTCACGAGTCCATTCAATAACAAGCAAATTTTAATCACATTTTATACATAAATTTTTCAAATAATAATGAAGATTGTTCTTTTAAACTGACATTATTTAAAATTTCAGGTATTTAAAGCTCTTAGAAGACAGAAATAACTTTCAAATACAAACTTTGGAAAATTTTATTTTCTTTTGTTTTTAAAACTAAGAATAGAAAAATCAGATTTTGGAATTTTCACAAATAATCTTTTTCGTTTAAAACAAAAATAAGCATTAGAGTTGAACAAAATTGTTCAAAGTAAATATTTTTTGGGTTTTTATCTTCTCCTTCTTAACCTTTTTATATGACTTATCCACGCGAATTACCGAAAGTTGCTTATAACGAAATAAATTTATTATATTTTCGGATTCCAAAGAAATTTAATAATTTTATTGAAAAAATTTTGGAAGTTCTCAATGCAAATAATCTTTTACTTAAAAGGCTTGATAATTCATGGCAGAGCTTACAAATTCTAATCCAAAAACATATATTTGGGTTGCCATTTAGGATCCTTTTTATAAATAAAAAATGGAAGGATATTCATGGATTTGACGAGATAAATTTTATCAAGCATTAATAAACCAAATTTTTTTTTAAAAATGCAATTATTTCTTTATAAATAATTGAATGATTATAATTAAAATGAATGCAGATTTATTAACCCGTTTTTTTTGATACAACGGCAAAAATAAATCATTTTTTATTATTATTGATAATTAATATATATATTATATATAATATATATTTATTACACTGCCCGATATATAATCGTTAGTTTATCTTAAATAAAACTTTATATTTAAATATTTAAAAAGAAATTTATTTAAAATAATGAATTTTAATATTATTTGGTAATCATCCAAAATTTTTGATTCGTTCAATATTTCCACATATCGCAAGTTTGTATGTATTTATTACTATATGTTACGTTTGTGTGTTAAATTTATTTTTCTTCTACTTGTTATTCATTTGAACAAATTTTAACTTTGTGAAACACATACTTATAATTTACAGCAGCTTACACAAATGTGAGGCATCCGCCCTTTTGTGGGGGACAAATTATATATTTTTGTATAAAAAGAGTAAACCCTCCTAAATAATTTTTAAAACATACATTTTAATAAAAATGGTATTATTTTAAAAATTTAAAAAGTCTTTATAATTCATTGTGTATTTTAAAACCCAAAAAATCCGACCGACAGACAACATTTTAAATTTTGTTTAAATCCAGTCAAGATAATAAAATTAAAAAAATGTAAAAAAAAATTTATATGAATATAAAAATATCTTTTCATATCGGCACATGGTCCAAAGTATTTAAATTGACTTAACGAAAAGAACTTGATAACAAATTTTAATCGAAACTTAATATAATTATGAAATATTCAATTTTGTGTCTTGGAATCTTAATTACTGCAACTATGTGCCAAATTCACAGAGAAAATAAATATCGAATTCGGTGCCAAAGATGTAATCATCATTATCAGAAGCGGAGGCATACAAAGAAGTCTAATCCAATTCATAATTTTTCACTCAAAGAATACGAAAAACATGATCGATCCATAGATAGTTCTCGTCACCATAACCACAAGAAATTTATGGATCCATTCTCAGAAAAGATTTTCCGCTCCCATGCACACCAAATCCATGAAAATCATAGAATACCAAAAATAAATTCCGAAAATATAACTGCAACGGTGAGAATAAAATTTCCTGATAAAACCTCGCAACTAGATGGGATTAATCAAAAGCGAGAAAAAAACGACTCGCAAAACCATTTCAAGCTTCTCCCTTTTACGGGAGGAAATAATGAGAAAATGAAAAATTCAAAGAAAATAGATATTTCAAAATTAAAAAATGAAATCATCTTCATCGAAAAGGAATTAACCGACATGAAAAGGACAAAAACTAGAAAGGTGCCCAGTCGTAGACATTTCTCAAAAATCAATTATTTCGCTAAATTGGATAGAACATTAAACAAGATTTATCTGATGAATACAAAATTAAATCGAAAGATGCATTCCATTGACAAAGGTCTGTTCTTTCGAATAGATTTGGATAAATCTCAAGCTCTTCCTGCCGAAATAATAATCAGACTCACCCCGCCACTCAAGCATCGCAGATACAATCATAATTAATTAATTGTAATTATTAATTAACAATATTGTTTTCGTGATAAACTGTTGCACACAGTTTCCATTTTCCGATGGAAATGACATTGATTTCAGAAAATGTTGTATAAACATCTAAATCTGTCACTATTATCCGGTCAGATCTTCTAAAATAATTACTATTTTCTTTGTTTTTCAAATAAAAATTTTCTGTTTTAATTGTTATTATAAATAACTTTAAAATTGAATCATTTATTAAAAAATTTAATTTTAATTTTTTACATTTGAATCAAAAAGATCACAAATAAATATTAATAACAAACTATAATAATAATAATAATAATAATAATAATAATAATAATAATAATAATAATAATAATAATAATAATAATAATAATAATAATAATAATAATAATAATAATAATAATAATAATAATAATAATAATAATAATAATAATAATAATAATAATAATAATAATAATAAAAAAAAAAAAAATAATAATAATAATAAAAATAATAATAATAATAATAATAATAAAATAATAATAATAAATAATAATAATAATAATAATAATAATAATAATAATAATAATAATAATAATAATAATAATAATAATAATAATAAAAATAATAATAATAATAATAATAATAATATAATAATAATATAATAAAAATAATAATAATAATAATAATAATAATAAATAAAAATAATAATAATAATAATAATAATAATAATAATAATAAAAATAATAATAATAATAATAATAATAATAATAATAATAATAATAATAATAAAAATAATAATAATAATAATAATAATAATAATAATAATAAAAATAAAAATAATAAAAATAATAATAATAATAATAATAATAAAAATAATAATAATAATAATATTATAATAATATCTTATTCTAAAAGATATAAAATAAACGTATTGTAAGAATACCTACAGCTTATTATCAGAATATTTATTGTTTCCAATGTTTGAACACTTGTGGCTTTTCGAAAACTTTTTTTTCAATTATATTTGGAATGATTTGACCAACAGCCAACATTTTCTTTTTTATTTCTAGAACTGCAGTATGAGTTCAGATAGTGTACAATAAAAGTAAGATTATTTTGTACGTCTGTCTAAAAAGGAATTTTAAATTTATTCTTTTCTGATAGTTCTATTGAAATCCAAATTTGTAGAAATAACCACTAAGCTAATTTATTTGTATTCTTTTGAATAGTTCACTTTTCGACAACATATTCTAGTGATTTATTTTCTTTGTAATTTTATTCTCGACTTTGTACATTATTGTCTTTAATTTATTCAAAACTAACCCTTCCGAATTTGTAATCTCATTTTTGCCGCATTGAAGACATTCAAAGAACGATTATACATTTATACGTAAAGGTTTTTTATGCAAATTGCCCAAGAATTTCGTTGTTATTTCGTCGTTATTACATAAAATATTTAATAATTTATGCGGTTTTTGTTGTTCATTTTCCACCTGAAAATATGCCAGTCTATTTTTGTTGCAAGCTAAGAAAATAAATTGTTTAATATTTAAAAGAAATATAATTATTATTACAAATGTTATTAATAAATGGCAAAATTTGTCAGACAATTGAGATTTTTCTTTCTTTTATTTTTAAAATTGAAATATATTGTGATATTTATTTGTATTTATTTGTATTTATTTTAATGAGTTCTATATATTTTATATTGAAATAAACCTGTTTGATTTAATTATTTTTTTACGACAATATTATATCAACAGAAAAAATTTATCAGATCTTCGTACCTGTTTGTTATATCAATTGAAATAATATTAAAATAAAATTAAATTTTTAATAATTATTTTTACTTTTAATCAGCAATATGAAATTTCAATTTCAATGCAAAATTTTCTTATTTAATATTGCAAAATTTATTCCATTTTATTCAAGTAGTTCTAAATGTAAAAATTACAATAATACTTTTGTTTAAATAATTAAATCTTGGAATGTTTAATATTTAATTTTTGGAAATGAATTTAATTTCGATAAATTTTATTACTTCTATATAATGTGATTTTTGCAATTAAAATATCTGTATTTTGAATTTGTTTATCTACTTTTTATAGATAATTATTTTTAAATCGAATAAAAAAAATACAATTGTTTCGTAAATTGTTTTTCGTCACCTCAAGTAAAACTGAAAAAACCTGACAACGTGAGTGTTCTTTGGATTCTAATTAAATTATATAAAGATTTTATTTTCTTTTTTAATAAATGTTTAATTAATGCACCTCAAATGTCATATTGATTTTTCACTTAGCACATGACAAAATCTCATGTTAGCCGGCAATTAAAACAAACACTGTCGAGATGAAACTATCATTAATTATGTTGTTATTATAATAAAAGCATTTATTGATACGATTTGGTCAGTGCATAATACTCAAATAATGTCATTAAATCTCTAGCAAAACATTTGAGAGCCTAAAAGTCTAAACTTCGAGGAACACATGTTTGTTTAATTGAAACCTGATCGCAGCTTGAAACGGAACAACAATGGTGAGTGATGATAGTGAGACCCAGTGTCAGAAACATGATACAGATTTTACCAACAGCGATACACATCTAGAGGACACCAACAAAGTAAACATTTACAAAAAAAAATCTTAATCTATTACCACAATGTTAACAACGAAAATAAATTAATTGAATATTAGAAGAAGAATCATTACTTATTTACGTTCTCTGAGAGAAGATACAAACCGATTTTGTCAACAAGATTTTTGATATTCACAGCGGTTTTTCAATTTATGGCATCGAAGGTCGCACTAAAATATTCAAGAAACAAACAAAGTTGATTTGATTTTTCTTTTATCGATATTTCTGTGAAATATTGATTATTATGTGTTTTTTTTGTCGTGGAAAATTCAATAGTAGAAACGAGGATTTGTAATTTTTTTTTGAGTTTTCGCTACACAAAAACCGTGAAATTTAGATCCTACAAATTTCTTCTTTTTTTCTCGATATTTGATATGCTTAAAGTAGCTTTCTAATGAAATCAAGTATGCACTCTAGTTTTCTCTCTAATCTTCTTTTTCACCATAACTGTCGGTTTTTAATTGAATCGTAATGAACTTGATACACGTAAAGGCATTCAGTGAAGCGTGCGATCAAGAATCACAGATTTAGTGGAAAATTTATTCTCACCTTTCTGTGAGATTATTTATTATTTTTCGAGATGAAAATTTTACAAAACTAAATTTTTTTTCATGAACATTTTTTTTCTTATGAATTATTTTTCTTAATAATTTTACGGTTGATTAAATCCTAAAGGTTATTACAATGAAATTTCACTCCTTTTTGAGTTTAATTGACGCTTAAAATTCTTTTCTAAGTGCCCTTAACAATACAAATCGAGCAAAGCGACTTGCGTTATAATTCCATTTACTACTACAATGTTGTCATGATCAGACCGGAGGAAGCGAAATTTCTGCCAAAGAAAATCTATTCTCTTTTAGAAAGACTGCAAAACAATGTGGAGAAAAGAAAATAAACAAGAACGATATCAAAGTCAATAATAGATATATTTTAGAGACGGACTTTGCATTGATGCAAAA
>CM039680.1:60078581-60291081 GCA_022537955.1 Schmidtea mediterranea | reverse complement strand
TATATAGCGTCTGTAGGGTTGTAGCCATGCAGGTAAAAACCTTTTGAGAACAATAGATGGGGTGTACGGTGGTTACCGAGGTAGTGTTATTCATCACAAAAATTACGCGAAAAATCACCCGTTACCAGCACTAGTACGCGGCCGAAAACTGCCCGATCACAATGGGTTAATTAATTAATTCTAGATATTTAATACATTCGCTAAGTAATTAATTAAAAACTATGTAAAATAAATAAATGCCAAGTCAAGAAAACAAGTTATAAGTAAAATAAAAAAAACGATATGCCAATTAATAAAATCCATAAATAAATCTTAATTTTTTCTAAGATGTTCTTAGATCTTATTTTTTTTCGACAATTATTACAAACTTTCAATAAAGCGGTATGTTTTTCTACGTAAAGTCTTTATTTATTATAAACAAAATTAAAACAAATACTGAACTTATAATGGCTAATAATTTTGCAGAAGTAGAAGATTATCAGTCTGATCTTGAGTTTGATGTTGAAGTTACAAGTTTAAAGAAACCACGAGCCAAAAAAGTGTCCAAAGTTTGGACTCATGAAAAAGTATTTAAAAGTGCTGAAGATGCAAAAAATGCAATTAAAGAAGAGAAGATATGAGTTACTCTTATTCCAACAAAACTGAAGAAGGTAAAAAAGTTTACTATCGATGCAATCAAATTAAATTTAAAGGCAAGCAATGTGATTCTGCATTACATTTACTTTACGACTCAAGATCAGACGAAGTTATTCTTTTTAGGGCAGAAGCTGAGCATAAGCATGAAGAAAACATGTCTAAATCTGCAATATCTAACGAAGCTAAAGAACTAATTAAAGAGTTGTTTAAGCTTAAAATAAAACCTAAGAGAATGTTAGAAATCTTTCATGAACGAGGTATAAAGCCTGTTCCTACTACTATACAATTAAGAAATCAATTAAACAAGATTAGAAATGAAGTTTACGGGCCACCAGTAATAAGTTTAGTTGAGCTTGAAAATTGGCTTCAATCATCATCTTCTATACCAAAGTTAGAAGATGAATCCTTTGTAGTCAATTATAAAATAACTTATGCCGATGAATATGAGTGTAAAGAGAGTAATGAAGAAAGCGATGAAGATGAAGAAAACCACGGCTCTAAATTTAGATTTTTTATAAGTACAATAAGATTACTTAAGCTAGCCTCAGTATCAACAATTTTAAATGCTGATGCAACTTATAAACTGGTTTGGCAGGGCTATCCAATTTTAATCATTGGTACAACCGATTTAGATAGGCATTTTCATTCGTTTGGCCTAGGTATATGTACCAATGAAAAAACTGCTGATTTTAATTTTATTTTTTCAAGTATCAATATTGGCTTGAAAAAAAATAAATGCATCATTATTCAATCCTCGTGTATTGATTTCTGATGCTTCTAACGCTATACGTAAAGCTTATTCACAAGTTTTTAATAAAAATGAAATTGTGATGTGTTGGGCACATATGCGTAGAAATTGTGTCAAAAAAATCGAGTCTTTAGTAGCTAAAGAAGATCAAAACGAATTAATTGAAGATGTAGATCAACTTCAATTGTCACAAAGCCAAGTCATTTTTGAAAAAGCAAGTTCTCTATTTGTTAAAAAATGGAGACAAAAAAAAGCGACTGAGTTTTTAGACTATATGAATATGATGTGACTTACGACACACAACACTTGGTATGAAGGATACATGCCCTTCACGCCAAGTACTAACAATAATCTAGAGTCAAATAATCGAGTTCTTAAAGACGAAGAAACTATTAGAGAGCGCACGCAATTATCTATATTTAGCAAACAAGCTTTAGATATTGTTAAAAAGTGGTCACTAGCATATTCTCGAAGTCTGAAGGAGTTTATTACAAAACAATCAATCGACACAGCATTATGAACACAGTCTTATCAATGGGCTAAAGAAAGCAAAGCAATTCTTTCGGTGCCCCAAGAACAGTCGATAAACTACTATGTTTCAGCTAGTGACGCAACTATAACTCAAGAAGACATTGACAAAGTTGAAAAAATGCGCTTGACAACATTCGATCAATTTACGAAGCGAGCTTTTACTGTCTGGCGCATTAATTTACCAAACGATAAAGCCAATTGGGCCGACGGTCAGTGCAATTGTCCAGCATTTAAAAAAAAATTTATTTGCAAGCATGTTGTCGGCATTTCAATCAGACTTAAATATTGCAAAGTACCGGCAGTAGCTAAGAATACTTCTATTGGAAGTAAACTACCAATAGGAAGACCAACTAAAGCTAAAAAAAGCCTTATTAAAACAATAATTTCAAATATTTTTATAATAGTCTTTGTGAAATAGTCTTTGTATTTTTATGGATTTTTTTATTGTGTCACTTTTTGTTTATTCTTATGAATTTTTCATTGTTTTACTTAGTTTTTGTATTTTTTTACTTATAAAAATTAAAAATATTACCTATAATAAAATAATTAAATAACTAATAAATTCTATTTTTTACTTATATAATTAATATAATACTTAGCATTTTATAAATATTTACTTAGAAAAAAATACATAAAGGCACTAATAAAATACATAGCGAATAAATTGGAGCCGTTTGGAAATATTCATTCCACAATATACTATTGACAGTTAAAACCTATGCTTTAATGTCTTTAATGTAGGGTTAGTCAATGAAGTTGTTGTCATGTTTGCTGGAAATGAGTTTGACCTTAAATTATACATTGTCACCGATTGACAGAAGCACAACCAATCTGATTGAAATAATTAAATTATAAATAATGAATGACTTGATTTGTGCAGACTTTTACTTTTTTGCAAGCATCAATTTCTTTTCTGTGTTTTTGAAAGAAATATAAAGAAGTGTTGAATTCACATATGCACAACTCCAAATGATTGAAGAAGCCAATTTCTAAAGCTAAAAATTATTAAAATTGTTTATGGAAAATGAAAATTAATTAATAAATGAAAACAAAGATAAATTATAATCAAAATTATTCGTTCTTTTGTATGTAAAATGATTTAAACAAAGTTTAAAAAATTGAATGCAAATCAGGAATCGCTTAACTGATTCACATGGAAGACTAATTTAGTATGGAAATCGAGCTCGTAAAAAAGGTTTTTACTTAGATGTCAAATTGAAATTGTATAAAGCTTACATTGTATTTAAAACTTATATGGAACAATGCATTTTCCATGGTATTATGTTCGCAGTAAAAAGGAAGAACAAATAAGAGGAACATAATAGTTATATATGTCTGACTTCTCTATTAAAATTGACGGAATATGCTGTTGGTAGATATTTTACATTATTCTTTACTCTATTTACTATAGTTCTACTAAAAGGGAAAGAGAAAATAAATGATATACATGTTTTATTATAAAGATGCATTATTATTTATTACATAGGCCTACAAATTTCTTTTTTAATTCATCTAATTATCATTCACTCAACATATTAAAAAAATTCTTTTACCGCGCCTTTGGATTTGGAAGGATCAGCAGCCAGTACAGCTTCTTTTGTATTCTTTTATTATATTTAATTTATTAAATTACCGTCCAACACTAGCTACCGTTACCGGAAGCGTGAACAATAATATTAAAGCGGCAGATATCTCAGCAAATTCATTTTCAAAACAATTATATTTTGTAAGAAGTAACTCTAAAAATTTTTTATTGAAGTTTCTCAGTTATCGTTTTTGCCAAAGAAACTAGATTTCAAAAAACTCTTATAAAATTCCAATAATAGAACTTTATATATTTTTCGTTAAGTTTTACCCTAGCTTTAAGATGTCTTTATTTCTATGAAGTTTTAGGGGATCTAGACATTCATAGCAATTCGACACCGATTACATTCATGGAGGTCATTCATAAATTTTTACATGTATCTTCAGGGGTGTTGAGAGAAACCTCGAATTATATATTCGGGCCACTTTAAATAAATTTTTTGAACAGACACTGATTTCAATATTATAAATATATTATGTTTTTACAATTAAAAAACAAAATAAAATAATTTATATTTGTCGGGATTATACAAATTAAAATTGCAAAATTGCGAAAGTATAAAAATCAATAAAAATTAATTTAAAATTTGAAAAAAGTAAAAATTGATATTTTTCTGAAGGCAAACATGGTAACCGGTTGAAAAATAAAATAATATTAAATTTATCAGAGGTATATTAAAGGGACAGGAAACCAAAAACAAATTAATTAATTAATTAAATTTTTTTCAGGGGAACCAATTAATCAAGGAATACCAAGCTGAATATCAAGATAATGGGTAGCCAGGAATTAAGTTAATTGGCAATAAATTGATACCCGACTAAGAATGTTTTGTTTAGTGGTTATTAATTTTGTGGAAATTGCTATAAAAGATTTGACAATATAAGAAAATCGCCAGTGAGTCGAATTAAATTATTTTCGTTAAAAAAATACCAGGAGGAGCGATAGGAGATAATTAAAGGATACCCTTTGGATTTTTACCCTGTTTTATTCTTGTTTTGTTGTAAATCGTTGAGACTTTGTAAAATTGAAAAAATAAAGATATTAACTGAGTGAAATTCTAATTGTTGCATGTATATATATATATATATAATTCTCTATAATCAATTTTGTGATACACACCATTTCCACATTGAATTTGATATAAGCAAACAGTTTATTCGTCAAATCCGTGTTACATTTAAGTGGTATGAAATAAAATACACAATTATCTGCTTATTGCACGTTGAATACGGAATTATTTTATCGTGCTTGTAATAATATAGAATATATAGTCACAAGCATAAGTTATTAAAACATTTGTTTGTATCTAGATTACTTTCAAAAGGCAGTCAATACAACAAAAATACTTCGATCACTTTTTGACGTATCTAAAAATACATGTCAGTTAATGCTGACGTATTTACATATATTTATTCTGTATATCACTGAATATTCATTTGCTATTACTAAGAAATTATATATTTCATGTCTAACTAGAAAAAAATCAAAAAATATTTTTAGATTTTGTAGACTTTTGAAGTGGTGAAAAGAGTGCAAAACTAAAGTTTAAATGTAGAATTAATTAAAAATTCAAAATATAAGTGGAAAAATTATTAAAAGTTAAAGAGATGTAAAAACCACTATTTTTCTAGAATGAGGAGACAGGAACAGACAGTAAATGAAAATAAAATCTATTTTTTAAAATAAATTTAGGGGGCCCAAAATATATAATTACAAAAATTTAAAAATTAGTTGAAAGATTTTTGATGAATTTAATCATTTCTGCTGGAAAACAAATCAGCTACTTTGATAGACACGATATCGGTCGGTTATTTGTTAGTTTAGTGAATTTTCCGAAAATGGAGAAATATTGTTGATTAAACTCGCAAACTAAAATAATTAAAAAAGTATATAAAAGTTAAAATAATACCAAAACGATATTTACATCTCCTGGTATTGCTTTAACGTGGGAAACTTCAAAAATAGATTCCCCACTACTCACAAACACTATTCCAAGGGAGTATTGAGACCCTATACGTATTTTATTTCTAAAATATTCAAGGTTTCGTTTAAATTGGACAAACATTTCAATTTAAAATGCGTAGAAGTTGCGTAAAAAATTATAAAATGCGTCTTATAGATTTTTTAAAAATAACGAAAAATCAAAATTTTACAAAAATATTTAATTTTTATATTTAAGCTAAATTTCTCCGATTATTAATTTGCTTTTCTTAATATCATCGCCTCACACTTTTCGTATATATTTTATTTGCGAACTTCAATAGATTACCATCAACCAATACATCATTGCTCTTCGGAGTCATTTACACGCGATCAACCATTCCATCAAGATCATAAACCTGATATCATTTCCACCGAACACCTCCCAACGCCATTTGGAATAGTATTTATATCCTCACAAAATTTCATGCTACGGTTATGTCGCAATTAATTTGACATCGCACGCAATAAGATGATCAGTTTTTGCGAGCTGGCTAAACTGTGCTAACAAAATGATAGTGTCAGATAAAAAACTCTCGCTTTAAATACCAAAATTTATTTTAACAAATTAAAAATTTATTAGTTACATGAAAACAAAAAGCTTTTTTTCAGCACTACCCAGTGAAACACGTGTTGTTATGCAACGATTAAAACAAATCAAACAAATATTATGCAGTTACATGTCACTTCAATTAAAAATAATTAAATCAATTTGTTTTAAATTTCATTTTTTATTTTGTAGTGCAAAATGGTATTATCGTCATCAAATAATGAAAATATTTTTAAAAAATATTTAAATTTGTTTAAATAATTATTTCGTTGTGGGAGAGTATAAAATCGACAACAAAAAAACTAAAGAAAAAGATTCAAACAGAAAGATCAGATAAATTTCGTAATTGAGTGAACAGGACATATTTTGGGAGAAATTTTTCATTTAATAAACACTGAGGATAAGGCTAAACTATTCATTTGATAAGTATTAATACTACTACTACTACTACTACTACTACTACTACTACTACTACTACTACTACTAATAATAATAATAATAATAATAATAATAATAATAATAATAATAATAATAATAATAATAATAATAATAATAATAATAATTAATCACTATGTCTGATTATATTCAAAGAATATACAATATATTAAGTGATATCCAGTACATTTCCCAATAGTATACTAGTTTCGAGCTAATGACTCGCATCAGTACTATGCCGGTAGGTGCTCAGATTTGGGAAATGTACTGAATATCACTTAATGTATCGTATATTCTTTGAATATAATCAGACATTGTGATTAATGAAATTAAGTTTTTCAAGTAGTTTTCGTAGTCTGACAGCTTGTTACCAGTTTCTGTGTTGAACTTGTAATCCACAGAGGTATAATTGTATCTACCATGGTTTCAAGTGAAACGAGGTTCAAGATAAAGATTTGTATTATTGTCTTGCATTAAAACCAAACTTTGCAAACTTATTTGATATCCAGTGCATCAGAATCAGTGTATAACAGGGTTAATTTGACAATGTTTTTACACTTACCTGACGCTCGGATTTCTCTGAGCGCCTCCCGGCATAGTACTGATGAGAGCAATTAGCTCGAAACTAGTATACTATTGGGAAATATACTGGATATCACTAAATGTATCGAATAATAATAATAATAATAATAATAATAATAATAATAATAATAATAATAATAATAATAATAATAATAATAATAATAATAATAATAATAATAATAATAATAATAATAATAATAATAATAATAATAATAATAATAATAATAATACACAAATTTATTCATTACTGAAATATTGCAGTTATCTCAAAAAATATTTATCTATTTCCATCTATTGTGAGGTATTCGGATGCACTGCAATAAGGTAATTTGCAGGCCCTGGGAGAGGAGGGGTCAGGAGGGTCGAAACTATAAAAAAAGTTCAAAACATTTATTTATCGATTTTATGCAGCACCTACATTTTAGAGCAACAAAAAAATCGAATATAACTATGGTTGGCGCTGCAATCAACAATCGTCCTGGATCGCACAAATGGTCTGGCGAAACTCAACATTAATTGCAAGGACTTTGGATTATTCTGAATTGATATGTTCTTTTGAATCTCTAAAGGCACGAAAAGCACTTTTTCAAATTTCATTATTAAATTTCGTTTTTCTTTTTTCATATTTTGAATTAAATTTTTTATTCAACAAAAGGGTAAAATTTTTATATATTGCAGTGGATGGCGCCACATTTATTACCAGATCTGGGTCTCTAAGTGCCTATTATAGGCCATTGTAATTTGTATTGCATACCTGACGTGTACTGATACGTATTTTTCATAGAGTAATCGGCAATTTTTATGCAGTCAACCGACATTTCGTCAGGAACAGTTTCGTACATATTGACTTGTTAAAAAGATAAAAAAATATGAGAATTAAAGTATTTTAATTCTATTTTATCAGTTTTCTTTCATTCTTTAGGATGATATGGTAGCGAACTTCGAAGGAAATATACAGTTTGTGTTAAATCAAGTGGAAGAAAATAAATACATAAGCTTTTTTGACTTAGAACGTTTACGGATGAATGTTAGTTTTTATTCAATGGTTTAGAAATTTAACTACGTAAGATATCATAAGATAGATGTCTATTCTATGATCTTATTTGATCAATTTATTTTTCATTTAACTAATCAAAAACCTTTATTCCGTATTTTTTGAACGTTTTTCTGTTTTGAAGAGAAACTGATAAGTACGAATACTGCCAAATTTATTTTTATCAAAATACTTTTCTTGTCCATGATTGCTGTTTACTTTTAGAATGTTATTTATCTGCCCAATCTTTGATTTTCTGTGCTATTTTAATATATTTTTACTTAAAAAAATTTAAAACAAATGTACCAAAAAAATTTAATTTTACAAATTACATAATTTGTTTAAATTATTAAAAGTTGATTTTTAAAAAATGAGTTAAAAACAAATGCAATTTGAAATAACATTTCTAAATCGTTCAATTAAAACTAAAAATAGCAATTTATTACAATATCTCACTGTTGTTTTTTTAAATCAGGATTTTTACTTGTATGAATAGTTTAATTTGTCATTCATTATGTAATTTTTTTTTGTTTTAATAATTAACTTTAAATCACTATTTTCTTTAAAAAATTCCAGTTTTTTAAAATTCTGCATTATGCAATATTTATGCTTTATAAACGATGCAATTTTTTCAAAATATTTTCATCTATAAAAAAATAATGAATGAATCTTAATAGAAATGCCCAAGAGACACTCCTATTACTTGACCAATTACTCAAATTTACGAGGCGTATATTTCAATTAGTTCCGGCCATGCTGAGAGATCCTAATACGCTTATCACCTGAATGGTAAGGCTTGCATGTCAGAAATCTCACATAGACACTTCAGCAACTGAAGAATATTGTGGGAGGTCAAATTACAATGAAAATTTATCATTTCAGTAAGAACGTGATTTATTTTTTTGACTTTCTGATGATAAAAAATACTTCTGATATATTCTTTTAAAAAATTAGATTTAAATTAATATTAAATTTTAATTTGATTAAATAATTTTAAATTTTAGAATAAAGTTTCCCTCCAAAAAATGAAGAACTAATAAGATTTTAGGGAGGCTGAAAAATGCTTTACATTGTAAAATCAAAAAAGCATTTAAGAGTTCTAAATTTTTGCATTATAATTAGTGTTTTTAATAAATTCAAAAATTTTTGAAAATTTTTGCATTTATAAAACCAAGTTATGCATATGAACCATTCTCATGCTGAGGTTATGCAAAGGAGAAAAGAAAAGAAAAATATAAATACATAATAAATTAAAACTCGAAATATCTGAAATCCAAATTTTAGTACAAAAATAAATTAAAAACATAATTTTTCAGAGGGAAATGATAAAGGCAGTAAATATATAAAAAGTTTAAGACAAATCCCTATAAAGATATAATTCCAAAAATACTAATTAATTATTTAATTAAAATATTGTTAACGACCAAAATCATTTTTTTGAAAAACAAAATCGCCGAATTTGATAAGTTTCAACTTAAAAATATCAATCTTACAAATTTTAACACAAAGATTAAAATAAGGGGCCGTCCATAAATGACGTCACGCGATTTTGGCCGATTTTTTACCACTTTACACGTTGTCTCAAAAAATCACTTTATTGACATTGTAGTATGTATTTAGTGTAATGTTGCACTAATCTCGTATGAGAAAATATGTATTAAAGAGGAAGCCCTGGAAAGCTTTGAAAAAATATAACTTTTAAGATATGACGTCACAATTCTTAAACACCCCTTCCTCTCGTCAAAAATCGTCACAAGTATGTGACCTCCCATCACTTAGATGCGTGACGTTATTTATGAACGGCCAATAATGGTAAATCATCATCCGTTATAAAGGAAAGTTTATAAAACTTTTATTGATAGTCACTTATTTCCCTATTCACTAGAGACATTTCTATTTATTACTTTTTGAATGAATTTATTCCTTTTTGTGCTACATGCTTACCACTCCCAAAATCCTTCTACCTTAAAACAAAAGGAATTATAACATAATCAAATTACTAAAAATTCGTTCCAGATAACAGATTTGCTGAAAAGATTTTAAATAATTTATAATAATGCATGGAAAAAATAAAGAAGAAATTGTTTTAAATTATCAGCATTTTTTCATCACAATCAAAGAGGGTTTAGAATTTGTAATTATTCATTACGTTCTTTTTTACATTTATTATATAAAAGTTTAGAAAACTTTACTTAATAGATAATTAAATAAGCATTGCAATGATTTTATTAAAATAAAACGCCATTCAAATACTCGTTTTACCACATATTTCGACAGATTAAATATCAAAACTAACCAAAATAATATGCATTAATTAATATATTTTAAATAAATTATTATTTTATTTTTTTAAAAAATTTTAAATTAATTTGATCCCCTAAATAACTAAAATAAATTTAAATTAATATTAAAAATTATTTTTTTCAATTTGTTTTTAAATTAAAATAATTTTAAAATCATATATATGATTAAATTTAGTTTTAAACACAACATAATTTATGACAATCTTACATAACTTAATATATTTGATTATTGTTGTACATTGAGTGACGGTTCTAAGGAGCGTCGTGCATGACGTCCGTCAGGGACCCCGTGTTAGAAGGGGCCCCATCAAAAACTAAAAATATTAGCAAAACAAATTTATAATTGTTTATAACACCAAAAAAGAGAGACTAATATCTCGTCATTATTTGCCAGTCAAATGTAATTTAGAATGTTTTTTGTTAATTTTTTCGAATGTTTGCTTGTTGTTTACAAGGATATATCGTTATATTATGGTTGTCAAATGTCATTAACAATTTGTTTTAGAACGATTTAAAATTTTTATTTAATAAATAATAATTTAACCATATTATTTACATGGTAGTGGCCCAATTTTTTACCGCCAAGGGTCTCGATACCGTTAAAACCGCCTCTGTGTACATCTGTTCCAGTTCATTATTAACTTATATAATAGAAATTTGAATCAACAACTGGCTGCAGTTATTATGCAGTCTATGCATTAGCCATTTTTAAAATGACTGCTAAATATTTTAATAAAATAAATTTTAAGGCTTGGATTGTGATCTCGTAAAGTTATGAGATCATTATTCAAGCTTTTAAGTAATACTTTTTATACGCATTTATTTTATTTATTTGTAATTAATTTTCTTTAGGCTTTAGGACTTTTTGTCAATTTATGGATTTATTTTTCGATTTATTGTAAGTCATATAAATTTAAATCTAAAATTTATAAAAAGAAAATTCATTTATAGCCAAAATGCTTCTATATTCCAAAAGATTATTTCTCTGTGCCTCGAAAATTCATTTTAGCTGCCTTTTCTTTTTCCTTTTGATAAAAATCAATATTTTTGATATTTATAAATTATTGATTTTATTGAGACTTTGGAAATTCTCATTAATTTCCCATTTTTCATTGCATTGATGATTCAGATTTCGTCTTCTTCTGAAATTCTATATCAATATTATATTTAATCTTAAGTTTTCCATTTTTTCAACTCCACATTTTAAGATCCTGGTTCCAGGGCTCCAAATAAATTACAGATACTGTAAAAAATTAATTAATTTTAATCTAACATTGTTGTTTCTTTGTCTTGGCAAAAATCTAGAGTTTCGATGGATATTTCTGAAATATCTGAACTGCTGTGAATATATTAAATTGATTGAATTTCATGAAGAATCTTACGAAATTATTTCATTATTTCCTAGACAACTATAAGTAAAGTTATCGGAAATTTCTTCAAATATTTTCTCAGCCATTTTTTAAAAAAATTGTGTAAAAAAGTTAAAATTGGTATTATATAGAGTTGGTATTCATCTGGACATTTCAACATTTACTATGTTTTATGTTTGTGTGTTAAAAAAATTTTTCAAAATCGATCCTTTCTATAATATAAATTGTTACTAATTCGAACAAATTGCATACCCACACTGGTAAGTATGTATGTCTATATAATATAACGCTATTGATTTTTTTCATTTTATTATAGGAGTTGCAATTCAACTAAACCATGTGTATTTTATTAATTTTCATTATGACTATACATCAATAATTAATTTGTGTTACATAGGACAATTATCGTTTGATTTGATTTGATATATTTTATTTATTTTCCTTATGACTGTAAATCAAATGTGAACAAAAAATACACTATTTAATTGCTATTGTTGAAATATTGTTTTAATCAATTTATGAGTTTTTAATAACTTTCACTACATTTACATCATGTATTATAAAAATTAATTTTGGTGAATAAATAATAGTATTTATTATTTATATACAAAATGCTTTCCTGTAAGCCAACTTCTACAGAACTGTTCCACTGGAAAAGAACTGCTAAAAAATCAAATTTATAAGGAAATCGTCGACAATTAATTTATGGTACAGACTTAATATATTTATTATTTAAAAAATAAAATAATTGCTAAGAATATGTTAATAAATTTCTAATTACAAATGCCTATAATTAATATAATTAATTAATTAAATTCCCGTTAAGGTAATGCATCCTATTAAGAAATTTATGATTTATAATTGTAGATTTGACACTAAAAACAACTTCAAGTATTTCATCAAACAAACCTCATGAGATCCAAGCGCTCCCTTGCCATCAGAAGCTCCATAAATAAAACCAAAAAGAAATTAAACAAAAATGAGATTATTTTTCATTTCAATTTTATTAGACATTTCAGATAGTAATGCTTGGTAGGAAGCTAAAAAAAATCGCCCTCGTCCCAACAATGGAAAATATCAGTGCTCACTCAGTCACGGTTGTTTATCACATTTTTCGTTTAGAACAAAAAAAAGTTGTTGCTAATTGAAAATTCATACAATAAAGTCTCGATGTGAAAATCTTCATCTCTAATGGACTTTCTACACGAGTGGAAACACCTGTTACTTAATTGACGAGTATTATCCACTTGTGGGTCACTTAATATACACTTTCAATGGACTGACGCGGTATTAAGGCAGAATTTGCAAACTTGCGGATTCTGCTACTTATAATTATTGTCTTTAGATAAAAATTCATTTTAACTTTTTTTTAAAAGAAATTTTCATGTTGTTATTATTATTATTTCTAAATTTTATTTGAATAGAAAAATAATATTTTCTAAATTTTGTTTTATTAATCTAATTATTTTGCAGAAAAGTTAATAGTCGAGAATTTCTGACAGGAATTCAAATGAAGTTACTGATATTTTTTATTTCTTTTTATATTTGCAATTACCAGATCTTCTTGTTCAGAAACTGTCAAATGGCTTCACCGTGATTTCATATTTGAAAACTTCAGAAAGACAAATTTTTTTTAGCTAGTAATTTAAACAAACAGTAACCAATATTAGAATTTGGTAATTTCTCGGTTATTAGAACATTTAAATAAGATAAAATAATTCCTCGTCTCAGAAAATCAAATTCGTCTTTCATAACATCCGCGCGCTTGTTCACTTCCGACAAGATTTCATCACTTCTCCGCCATTCAACTTAGGAAACAAACAACATCACTATAATTGTTTATGAGCCTGTTAACATGTGTTTAAAATGCAAACTTTTATCAGTAAAACACACTAGACTTTACCACTTCACTTAATGATTTTATCAAAAACCAAACCAAGGACATTGGAAAATGTACATAATGGAGCCTGATTTCATGAAGCAAAAGAAAGTCTCATTTTAAAAATTGATTACTAATATATAATTAATCTAAAATATAATTTAATTATTTTTCATTTTCATGTGAAAAATTAATTTACGATTGATTTACTAGTAAACAATAAATAGCTGACGAAATAAGCTTTTGCTACCAGTTTTATTATGTGAAAAGAATTAATAATCAAAAACACTCACATAATACAATTTGCACAAAATTCTTATTTTGTCCTTAATAAACTTTTTTATATTTAGTTTATGCTGATACCAAGAAATTATCATTAATAGTTCATATTAAAAAATGTTTTCAAAATGTTTGGTTAATTTTAAAAATTTTATTGACATTTTGCATTTGCTTCAGTATAAACAACAATAAATAAGATTTTTTTACTAAAATGTGAAAATGGATAATTATTCAAAATTATTTAATTTATTTATCAAATGTATATTGTTTATATAAGTAATATTTTCACAAGTCACAACTTCATCTAGATCCGTGATTTTCAACCTTTATTTTCATTGTACCACAAGCTAACAAATTTCAATGTCGGCGTATTACCAACAAAAGTCCAATCAAAATCAACATAACTTATAATTATAATACCCACGATTGATTATTACTGCTTGAATCTTAGACTTAGAATTATTTATTGTTAGTCAGTTAGTCACTGTTAGTGGACATTACTCATTAGTACCTACTTAATCAATTATTGTTACAGTATTTATTAAACATAAAAAAACTAATAAAAGAAAGATGGGCATGTTAAATTTCAAGTTATATAATTTATAACTTAGCGACATCTGAGATGCCACCACTGGTTGCAAACCGCTGATCTAGATACTACCTGCACTCATATGATGGGTACGTTTTGAGCTTCTTTATCCTTTTATTTGCATTTGATATGAGTTTTCTTTATTAAAGCCGAAAATTTGTAGTTAATATATGTAGAGCCCATTTATAGTTATTTTGTAGCCTTAGACCTAAAGTAAAAAGAAGTCAAATTGGTGTAGTAATAAGGGTTGCAAACTCTAAATGGTGCTAAATTAGTGAGCTAATACTGTTAAATTTAAAAGTTGTTAACGAACTTAATATTAAAAATTCAAAAGGTATTTTTGTCTGAACCGAGAAAGAGTGTTTTGGTGCCAAACGTTTAAGTAATGAAATAAAAAAATTTATAAAATAAATACAAATAGAAAAACACAACTAAAAAATAAATCATGAAATATTCTAAAATATCATAAGACATTCAAAATGGAAGATTTCTGTAAGTTTCTACTTTTCTTAACAATGGTCATAATGGTGGTAATTCCGAGTTGCGCCAGATAACTTCCGTGACTGTGCGCTAGTTAATTGGCTTTAGAAACGGACTAGATTTCTTATGTAGGCGAACCTTACATTTGCTCTTAATCTCACATCACCAGAAATTGATAGAAAATTATGCACTTATCAAAAACATATAAGGATCATTCGTGAATACACTTTTCTTTTTCTAGCCTCGATTTCAGTTTCTATCTTAGGATTTTTCTATTTATTCAAATCAAAGGCTTATGATACATTATTATATATTGTTTTAATTAGAAATGTGATTTAACAGTTCAAAAAAACAACAAAAAAAGCAAGATTAAAACTAATAAATACAAATGTATGATAAAGTTATAAAAACCTTTTTAGTTCAAACATTAAATAAAAGAAAATAATTTATTTAAACCTTTTAAGAAATCAAAAATCCTTAGAAATATGCCAAGATTTTCTCAAATCCAACAACATAATTTATAAAAACACAATAAGACTTTCTAAATTTTCAGAAGATGAGGTTGCAAATATTCTCTTGGAGATGGATAACTTTTCTTTGAATAAAAATTAATATAGAATTTTTTTGTTTTGTAATAATAAATTTAACCTCTGTAGTCTATTTATTTGGATAAATAAAAAATTAAATTAAAATTATAAAAAATGATGAAGTAAAGTTGAGCCTAACTCGTTATCAATTCATAGGGGGTGGGGTGTAATAAACTAACAAAATATATTTATTTTCAGATTGTAGCATTTATAGGAAATCTTATTCGAATACTCTGTGGACACGCCAATGCGAATTTATGGAAATGATCTCTTGGCATAAAAACACTATTTGAGCAATACTGTTTTGTTTATAAAAATTTAATAATTGCTATGATATTGTTTAAACTTTCTTCTTCATGTCAGCTGCTCACAACTGCCACTCTACCCCAAATATTATAATCATTTTATATATGTCTTGGTGTCGTTCAATTTTATGTCCAAAGTCAATTATTTTCTACACTTCTCAAAATCTGTCCAATCAGTCAACTTATATCCATTCAACGTCGAAGCAAAATAAATCCCGGAATCAGATCAGGTTCATTCAATGATCATTTAATCAAATAAGTTCATTTTTGTATTTTATATTCTTTACAGTATTTTTCCTAAAATTAGAATTAAAATATTTTAAATTATTTTTAATTAAAAAAATATTTTTTCCTACTAGATACTTTATTTGCAATATTTTATTAATTAATTTTTACAATAAAATTTATATTAATTTTTATTGCTACTTATCAACTTTATTTTGATATTATATATTAATAAATAATATGTAAAATAAATAATATAAATAATATTAATAAATAATATAAAATTTAAAAAATTTATATTTTACATACTTACCCATTTTCATAAATTAGTAATTTTGTTGGAATTATGTAAGTGAGTACAAATAAAATTTAAATATACGAAATTTGGGCCCAAAATCCATTAAAATCCAAAGGCTGTATACACAAACTTTAAGTACAAAACTTAAATTAAATTATAAAATTTGAAAAATTAATATTTTTGAAGGAGGTCTGAACTAAGGAAAAGTTAAATACGAATAAATTAATTTTTAATAAATGAGACCAACAAAATTACAAATTAGTTAATTAATTTAAAAAAAAAACAAATCAAAGGTGAAAATAAATAATTAAATGAAATTACACTTTATCGATAATGCGGATGATATTATTGAAATAATTAATAGAAAAAGTAATTAAAATTTAAAAAAGGTTATTTAAAAATTAAGAAAAATTAAGATAATTACTCATTCGAGAGGGGGGGGGGGGAAGATGGCAGTGGTGTAATTTCTGAGGCGAATTGATACGCATGAATTGTATTTCATAAGCTTGTAATAGAAAAAGCAGGATACATTAGTAGTCTATTTTAAAGGTCCATTAAATTTTAAAACATTAATTTCTAGCAGGCAAATTTTGGATTTATTTCAATTAAAAAATATTGGTGGAAAATGTATGAAAAAAGTAAAAGGTTTTTTTTACCCATTTTTTGCCCCATAAAACAATTTATCAAACTTGAAATTAATAAAATTTTCTTATTAGAAATATTTTAGTATAATAATTGTAGTTTTTTTATATTTTTTAATGTACATATCATAAGAAGAGTATTTTTTAAAAAAAACAAAAATAGAAAAAAAATTGTTTTAATTAATTAAAGAAATAATGTTAATTACTGAAATTTCCTGTCGTAATCAAATTGATAAAGAATCACCCCAACCGAAGAAATTAATAAAATAATCAAATGAATCTGTGCAAACTTTCTATGGAATCTCCCTCATCATAATATAAAATTAGATAATTTTCAAGTCATTAAATAATACCCAAATACCAAATTATAGTTCGAATTTAATTAACCACTTTCATTAACCGTCTATGTCCGATGAACTTGTAAACTAATTATACCGAATTACTCCCGAACCTCAATACTGATGACGGGCATTGTTGGACAGTTATTTAGGTAACAGGTCTAATGAGGACTCCCTAGAAGTGGACAGGATTTAACTGCTATTGAAAATTGAATCAAATCTCTCGATGATGATTGTTGATTTTTAAGTGTTTCTAGCCCGCTTAGACTCTCAAAGTCACTTTTAAGTGTTTTAATGTTCTGCCTATCACTTTAATGGTAAATGAATTTCTCTAATTTTCTATAATAATTTTTAAAATTCTCTTTAAATGCTGGTTATAAAATTGAGCTTCATTTTTAATATATATGTAAAACTAACTAACTATAATTACAATGCAGATATTACCATTGAAATTTGGTATTTACATATCATGTGTTTTGATAGATAATAATTATATCGGGATGATTATTATTATTTATATTTTCACTTTAAATATCATGTAACTAAATTAAATAAATAATTTAAAAATAAATAATATATATATATATATATATATATATATATATATATATATCTAACATTTTATTTAAATATAATTTTTTATTGCATATTTTTAAATAATTATTACATTTAAAATTTGTGTTTAGGTTTAAAGTGTCTTTTGAAAATTCCCTGATAAATTATTTATTGTTTCAATTGTACTGAAAAGAAATAAAATGAAATATTTTGGTAAAAATACAAATAATTAATATTTTGAATTTTAATATTTTTAAATATTAATTAATTTACTTAGCTCTTTCAGGGATATGTAAGCCAGTGAAATAGAAACATTAAAGTGGGGAAATAATTTAACTTAACATTGCGTTGATATTGTGAGTGAGGTTGCCGTATAAATTCTTTGAAATTTAAGAATATTTTCCTTTATCATATATTATTTTTATTTTGAGATTATTTTTACAATAAGAAATTTTATATTGTACACATATAAATATACAAATATAAAACATCTGCAAAAGGTTTGAAATGTTTGTACAAAAATATTATTAATAAATTATTGATAAATACAAAATTAATTAAAACATAATGGGAGAATAAATATATGTAGGTTGAAGATGCCGCCAACCAGTCTGAGGAACTCAAGAAAAGCTGCGAATACGTTTTTTCAATTTATTATCCAAAAATACACATAACCTTATTCACGCATGAAATAGCACCCGTTTATCCTTGTATGAAAAGGAAAAAATATAAAGTTCATAAACAAAAATAATTAAATTATATGACAATTATATTATGTATATTTAGTTCATTATATTGTATTATAATGTTCACTACTCAAATATTCAAATCTAATAAAATTGAAAATTTATTTTTGTGATACAAATTTTGATACAAATACTAAATTTGTCCTTTTATAACTGAAACTTTTCAATAATTTCAGCAATTGTTTTGAAATATTTGCTTGTTGCCCACAAAAGAACATTCACGACAAGAACTATGACAGCGGAGGAAATATGTCGTGGAATTTTTCAATAAAAACACAAAACCCTCTAGCTCAATGTTTACAAATCCTGTAAGTACTCATGTAATATGGACAAATACTTCTATTTTTATATTTTTCCGAACCATAAAGGGTCTTCTAAATTTCTTTTTGTCTATAAGTTGCTGGTGGAGAATATCACCAGTTGCTAAAACCCACCTTAAAAGACGAAATTGTACTCATAGGAGAGAAAAATAAATCACTTTGTGAACAACTTGAGGACATTTTTCAATCTTGAGAAAAAAATAATGCAATTCAGCTTTTAGCGAGTCACACTCGGTTGTGAAATAATTATACTTTCATACATATGACTATAAAACCTTTTACTTTTAAAACCTAAAAAAATTTTTTTTACATTTTTTGTAATAAATCAAAAGAAACTCAAATAGAGAATAAAACAGCCATTTCTCTTCATTTAATTCTCGACTACAGAAAAAAAAACATTATTCTGTTTTTTCGAAAATAAAATAAATATAAATGAAAAAAAACAGACTAAATGTGAACAAAAAAATAAAAAATTAAGATGAGGCCTTGAAAATTTAGGGAATATTACAATGCTATATCTATTTTTTTGCAGAATAATATTAATGCCATATAAATAATCTAACATAAACTTGAATAATTTTGCAATTCAAAATTTAAATTTGAAAAGTCGTACCAAAAATACATTTGAATAGTAAAACAAAACAAAATGCAAAAGGCTCTCTTCAGAGAGTTCTTATTTAAACAAAATCATTTAAAATTCAATTTCAACGAAATAAATTGTCATTCATTTCAATATATAACCCTATTTTTAACCCCAAACTGGTGAGATTTTCTTTTCCTCGCTCCATAAGCTTGATGTGACGATCAAAACAACTCCAGATATAAATCCACAAAGGTTCGCATGAAGTTGACAAAAAAAATATTGAAACAGACAAAAAAGTTTTAAAAACTGATCTGTAACGTTTAAAACT
This sequence comes from Schmidtea mediterranea, assembly GCA_022537955.1. Lineage (NCBI taxonomy): Eukaryota > Metazoa > Platyhelminthes > Tricladida > Dugesiidae > Schmidtea > Schmidtea mediterranea. Next base: position 60,271,175 of record CM039680.1, on the reverse strand, counting down.
ATTACAAAAACAGTCAGTTTTTTACAAAACCAAGCCTGAAAACCGTAAAAATTGATCATTTTTCCTAATTTTATTATTACCAAAAATTCCCAGAAAAATGTTAAAAGTGTTTTAATTGCATGACTGAAAAGAAATTGAAATATTTTACTATGAATACGACTAATTTTCTCAACTAAATAATTTTAAAAAATTCAAAAATTTAATTATCGAAATTACTTGACTTTTCCTCCAGCAAATTAACGAGAAAAAGACATAATGTATTTATGTCTACCAGTATACGTGTAATACGCCACAAAAATGCAGCTTTCTCTAACAGAAATCCATTTTCTTTTTTTCTAAAATAGAGTTGAGAACTTCACCAGATGCCATTTTTTACACTATCATTGAAAAATTGGTGTATATTGTTGTTTTTTTTTCTGTTAATATTTTCATTCTTAAATTGAAAACACATTTGTATTCGAAGCATTATACATAATATCTATATCAGCAACTGTGAGTGTTTTCATCAAGCATATTCTGTAACAGACATTTCAGCTACGGATCAAGAAAATTGGCGTGACTGATGTAATAACAATCTAAATTAAAAAAAAAACAAAATCAACAGATGCAAATAATCACATACTTTGTATTTTTGTCAAAGGCGATTTTTGGTGGCCAACTGTGAAAATTTATTTAGTAATTTAATAAAATTTGAAGTGAAATAAATAATTATTCGCTTTTAAAAATTATTAATCAATTTTAAATTATTGTTTTTTTTTGAATTTTTTTTGGCACCGGTTTATCTTTTGATAATATTTTTACATCCGGTTTTATAAAATATTAATTTACAATCAGAAAAATCTTTCAGATGTTTCACAAAAGATTGAATTGTCAAAAGGTTTTATTGATTTCAGAAATTAATTAATTAATTAATTATAATTTAACCAAAATATATATATATAAATTGTCATTGACAGAAAAACGAAAATAAATTTACATTTAATTAAAAATTTATTTCAATTTAATCAATGAAAGCTTTATCAGGATTTAATTAAATAAATCAGCCAATTAAATCTTATTTCAGTCGCATCTTTTTAGAAATGAATTTTTAATAACTCAATAATATTGACTATACTAACAATAAATTATATTACTTATTTTAATTATTTATTTGTTCGATAATATTAAATTTTACACAAAATGCAACAGGTATTGTAATTGTAATTATAATTTTTAATTTGTTTATTACTACAGTTATTAGTAATTTTTAATTAAATTTTAACAGTACTTTGGAAATTTCTAATATGAAATTATTTACTATTTATTTGAATTCTGATTTTAATTTTAAATAATATTTATTAGTAGTGGTAATTATTAATGAATTTTTGTTTCTCTAAATTGGCTAATTTATGTGAAGTAATGTTTAAATTTTGACATGTACAGATGCAAATCAGTTGTAAGCGAAAATCTTTCATAGTAAATTTCAGATAACCCAAAAAAATTGGACGTGGAGGAAAATGTTAATCATGGAAAAAGAAAGAGACGACCGAAAAAGTTACAAGAGCACACTATTGATCATGCTAGAATCAAACACCATACCCAGGGCTTAGGACAGGATTTTGAGGCCCAGGGCCACAACTATTTTTTCAAGGCTTTTTTCAATAAAATTAACCACTTGGTCAATTCTGCCATTTTGTCAATTTGACTGATATTGTTAAAAATACTTTAATAAGTTAAAAACAAACTCCTTGATCGTGCACTCTTCGACCTACTTTCGATAGAATTTGTCCACTAACCCATAGGTGTATAGCTACATTTCAATGCACAACATCTTAATTCCGTAATTCTACATTTCAATAAATAACTCCGTAATTCTGAGCCCCTTTATCAAGTGAGGCTTGGGGCTAAATGATCGAGGTGCCTCCACTGTCCTAGGCCCTGGCCATACCTCAATGTTCCAATACATTGCATTATTTCAATCATAAAAGCCTTTCAAGGAAGTGATTTAAACTTCAAAAAATGTCAAAATTTGAAGTTTAATCATTTTTTATATTTATCCCACAACTTTAACTGCTGGAGAGAATTTATTATGAAGAATCCTTTTAATTTCACCATATTTTATAGAAAAAATCCTAGATCAACTTATAGTTTTAGGAGTCTTCCTATTAAAATGTTAAAGATTTACATATATTACCGTCTAACTAAAAAAAGTAGTAATTGAAAAACAGTTTCGCTTTTTACATTGTTTTCCTGGATTCATCTAACGATGAGCGAAATCAACTCTTTTAAAGTGCTCACCACTGACTTCGTCAAATAATTTTAATGGCTTTGTGGAGCTCTTATGTGTTGAATAAACGGGCAGCAGTGTTCCTGCTGTGCATATAATGCATCATCTTGAAATCCTCTTGGAAATGTTCAGTTCTAAATTTCATAAATTTTCAGAATTAAACTGATTTAAAATCATTTTTGCAAATCCCTTCAAAGCCTTGGCAGATAGTGATGGACCTTCAAAAAGTTCCAGACTTATTTTCATATCGGTCATGCTACAAATTTGAAATCATAAATGATAAATATAGCAAGTGCCATGATTCTAAGATCATTCCAGGGTTTTGACTCATTTTGATAGTTATTTGATTTAAACTTCTGGAGAAGAAATTATCAAAACATAATGAAGCCTGGGGAACATCAATGACTAATGTTTTTTTCTTTTCAAGCTCAAAAGTCTGTACAAAGGGTTTTGAAATGGAATATATATGGAAAAAATAGATACATGCAGCATGGGATCTTTTTTAAATGAAGATTAAAATTATATTTTGCAATTTCATATGATTTTTAATGGTTTTCATGGCCGCATAAACTCATCAATCCGGTCGGATTTTGACAGCAATCAGTTCTGTTCAATTTTGCAGATTTATTGGGGAAAATTAGGTTTAAAATAATTTAAAATTAATAAAATTTTAAAAAATTAATCCAGGTTCAAAATTATTTAATAATAATCTTAAAAAATATATAGTGATTAATAACGATTGTGGGTTCACAAGTAGAGAAAGACTAATGAACCCACCAATATTAGATTTGCCGAAAGAAATGCATTGGTGCCCGAACATACATTAAAAATTAGAAGATTGGCGCATATTAAACATTTTGAAATTAAAACATTACATAGTAAGAGATAACAAATATATAGATGATGATAATTGGCGTTGGCAAATGTAATGACAATTCAATGATCTTATTCTGGTGATTACCCTAATATTTGACAATTTAAAACAATTCATGACAATATATGACAACTTATGATCAACAATTTGATGATTTAATTTTTATCATTTGTGTATATGTTTTGATGACAATATTACATATTTTTATTAATTTAATTTTGGTAACTGATGTACATTTTTATGAGTTTTCATTATATTTAATTTTTTTTTTGGTTTCTTGGTAAACACATAAATTAAATATTCCTCACCAACATATAAAATTATATATATAAATATATATATATATATACATATATATACATATATATATATATATATATATATATATATATATATATATATATATATATATATATTATATATAAATATATATAATATTTTCTATAAAATTTGACTATGAATCAGATTTATTTAAGGTATTCACGAATTTTCGGCACAGCCTTTTTAAGTGTAAAATATCCAAAAAAATTTACTATATAAACTGAGAAAATTCTCAGTCAAATCACCCGAAAATCGTAAACTCAAAATTGTTGTAAATTCAGTAATTGATATTGCAACATAATTTCGAGCATACAAAATTAAATAAGCGAGCTTAGGTAATTGCAGTTAGGGACTTAAAGAAGAGAGAACACAATAAAATGATACACAAAATCTTTGTATAATTTTTATTGAAGGTAAACATTATTTATTTTGTATAATCTTATCATTGAATAAATTACTTGAACCATTGTTTGTGTTCGTATTTATATAAGACATCAAGTTGAGACTCTTGGAACTTCAACAAAAGCAATTATTTGATTTGTATCAGAAATTCACATCAATATTTTTAAAAGCTAACCAGATTGGTTAGTTTGAGGCAAGGACGGATTAAAGACTTCTTTGGAGTGAGACGATCGCCACAATCGCTCTTCCATAGATGAGTAATATCACTTTTGCTACCAACCAACTTTTTCACATAAATTCGATAAATGAAAGAGCCAGAACGTGTGAGAAAAAACGATACAAATAATGTTTTTCATACTGATTCAGGCAGTTAACCTAATTAGAAAATCTTCCCGTAATCCTTTTACTTCAAATATATTTTATTGCACAGAAAATTGCCAATTTTTCGCTGCAATAAACATGGAATCATCTTTAATTCTGAAATAATACTAAACAAAACTCTTGTTATGGAATTAAAACGAGCTCGGTTTATGAGATTGAAATAAAATCAAGATTTATTTATGCTAAAGTTGTCTGGTGCATCTAGTGTAGCCAACACTGTAAAAGTTGAGTAATAAAAATTAACCCTAACATATGACGATTGTTTTTTTATCTTGGCTGATTTTTGATGAGTACTATCTACAGTTATGTACACAACTTTTTGTGTAAGGACAATTATCGTATTTTGACTATTTTTAGCTCAAAGAAAGGAACTTCAGGATCTTCTAGTTGGCTAACGCCCCCATTTCCCTCTCCCTGGATCCGTCCTTGGTTTGAGGTGGTTTCCAATAGAATTTAGCTAAAAGTTGAATGTGTTATTATTAATGAAGATTGAACAGTTGTGATTATTGTAATTATTGCCATTTCAATCCATTTCCTATAATAACTTAACAGACTGCTTTCGAGAGAGTTTTACTCAGACATTTAACAGTTTAAGTAATATAAAGAAAAGGCAATTGTTTTACTGTTCCCTTACGAGAGAACATGTTTAGAATAAATTGATCAAAATTTCTCCAGATTATTATTGTTAGGGTATTACAAAAGCACTGTAAAATCAATAAAATACCAAAATCATAAAAGTGCAACATTAATTAAAAAATTTACAAAAATTCGAAAGTAGTATTGATTGCGGGAAATTGGTATGATTGAACATTAAATTGAGAGACGAGTCCAGAAATAATAATAAAAATTTAGTGAGATATCCCTAGAAAATAATATAAGACAAAAAACAAATTAAGTAAAAAAAATTAATTACTAATGGGAAGCCCGAGTCAATGGGAAACCCGAGAGATGAGGAAAACCTGGCGTGTAGACGGAAGAATATAAAAGGGTAAATTGGTCTAAACAATATAAAATGGGCGCCACTGATCTATGGGGAGGTAATTATTTTCTAATTTGTAATTTAGTAATGTAGCAAACGTTGTTGACAAATGTCGGCTAAGGTGGTCTGTGGGAAGTAATTATTTTTAATAATTTAGTATGGCAGCAAATGTTGTTGACAATTTTCTGAAAACAGTCTGAGCAGGAGTATAAAACGAAAAGGGAAAAACACGAAATGGCCAGTGGTCGAATCAAATGAGTAGTCTAGTCAGGTCAGTAAAAGAGTCTAAACCCAAGTAAAGTCAAACGTTATCTATCAGAAAAGGTGATTATTCATTGGATAACCTACCTTAAGATAATCAAATTTATTCGGTTGTTGAAGGGTGCAAATAAATCATAAATTGTAATTACAAAACGTTGAAATAAATTGGATTGAGTTGTAACTGTGGTAAAGTGCAAATAAAGTTACTCTGTGTTGGGTTTACTTATTTGATTCGGAAAGGACACGAGGAGTCAGAGGGAACCGACTTTCAACAATAACCCAACAATATATAAATTTTACCCTCTCACCTATTTTCACTACGACTATAAAATTTTTTTGATAATTTGTCTTATTCACAGAAAAATAATTTTATTTATAGTTCTAATAAAAATGAATAAAATTTAAAAAGAAAACAAAACAAAAGAAACGTGAATAAAAATTTCATAATATATAAAATGCATATTTCTTAAAAATGAATATTACAGTGAAAATTGTAGTTTTATAGCTTTTGTTTTACTACATAAAATATTTTCGAACATATTTTTCAAAATAAAAATTTCAAAAAAAACTAACATTAAGTTTCCAAATAGTAGTAAAGGGGTAAATAATTCTCAAGAGATACAGATAAATATTTAAATGGTGTAGTATGTAAATAGTAGCCCCCCTCCGATATATCACAAGGAACTTATTTGCCAATCGCATTAGTTTCAATGTAAGTGTCTAATTAATATTTAATTAGATTAAAAGCTATTGATAAATATCCCAAACAATGAATTATTGTGACTTAAATGAAATTTTATTGTATAACTTCCTATCAATATATTATTCAATTGTCTGTTAATATACTATAAGCTTTACACTTGGTTTAAAGACTAACAGCAAGGCTTTAGTTTTGATGATATTCCAGTCAGTATTGTATATTAACACAAAAGGGAATGAAATAAAATTTTCATATCTATTTTGCACTAATACCCCAAGGAGCGAGATATCTATCGAAAGGCCCCTCTTTTAAAGTAATATATACTAATAAATTCTTATTTAACTTTCTCTTTTATAACAATAACTAATTTAGAAAAATTTTCAATTTTTGTTTTAATGAGCATTTTCCTATATCCAAGGATCAAAAGCCTAGAAAAATTCGTCCGTGAGTAAAAATAATGGGGATTTATCTGATCAGTAATAAGTAATAAGGTCATTGTTGTTGACACAATGGATGAGTTTCAGAAACTATTTCCACGATGAGATTGAAATGGCTAATTAAAACGAATTAAAATTCATAATTGAAAAATAAAATAATCAATTAACAATAATAATAAAAAAAATAGAAAGGAGAATGAAATTAATGAACACATTCATTAAATTAAATGCTAACTCGTATTACAATTTCTGTAATTTATTGATGTCTTTCGTTGAGTTTTCTCATCTAAAAATTATTAAAAAGACCAATTCTTATGGGACGTGACAGGGAAATCAGGTTTATTTTGACCACATGCCTAAAACAGAGCTCATTATTATCGAGCCATTTACAATCGTAGCTCTTTGAGCATTGAGTCGACTTAGTTTTATTTTACGTTTTAAATGGCTTATTCATATTTGAGCTGATTTACTTTAGGAAAAATCTAAGAGTGGCAATTCACGGTTAGGCTGTGATGCTGAGGACGAAACGTGCCAGACAAATTTGCATAACGACATCTTAGGCTCAGTATGTTCTCAGCTCGTCAGTGTGGTTCCATTTAATCAGCAACATATATTCTCTAATGGCTACAGTTCAAAGGAATTGTGTTCAGTTTGCTTGAATTAGGGAGAATTGCTGGAAAATTGCGTCCCATGGTACTTGATTGAAAATAAAGTTTAGTATTTGAGTTTTTTTGTTAATTCATTTTCCTTTTCTTCCTCAGTATTATTATGAAATTATTATCATTCTTATTAAAATTAATTGAAATTAAATTAAATTTTTTTCAAATCTCCAACATAGAGCGGTTATCATAAATAATGGAGCTAATTCTTGTGTCAACATGCATTTTTAATTAATTTATCAACGAAATTCTATCCAAGATTTCCAGGAGCATATGTTGATTAATTACTTTTCCAGCATATAAAGGAGGCAGGGAAAGCATCCCAAACATTAGAAAATATGACAAAATTTGTTCGTTTCTTTATTATTTTATTCATTTTCCTGCAGATTGTCAGTGAAATATGTCCACAGTCTTATCATTTTAGTAACGGTAAGTTTCGTTTTATTTCAAAGAATTAATAAAAATCTTGAATTTAAGACTGGCTTCCAGGGAAACGATATCACACAGGTCATCAAATGTTTCGGTTAAAAAAAGGCTTTCATTATTTTAGATTAAAAAAGCCATCGAATTGCATTTTTGACAACTATTTCAAACAAGATATTCTGGTATTTCATTTTTAACCTACTTTTTAAAAGAAAAATTACAGCTTTAAAACTTTTTATTATTCGAATATACAATATTTTGAAGTAAAATGATACAAAATCATATTAGTTTATTATTATTATTATTATTATTATTATTATTATTATTATTATTATTATTATTATTATTATTATTATTATTATTATTATTATTATTATTATTATTATTATTATTATTATGGGGTTGAAATTTTATGCATTTAATGGAAGTTAGAATTATTAACCTTCGTCAGTAATCATCTTAGAAAAATAAAAATCATTTATAACGAAGTTCGAGTCCTAGAGGCAATGTTAATTTGGTTGATCTAAATCAAAAAGTATCTACTCAAAAATATTTTCGTTAATGATTTTTATTAATATTTTCATCAACAAAATATAATTTACGTAATCCGTTTTGGGTTTCTTCGTCTCACGCTTCTTTCATTCATCAGTTTGATAGCTAATAAAGTGTAAGTATACCTTGATTAACTATCTCAACTTTAACGGCCAATTTTGCCAACCTGTTTGACCACTACTTACATCAGTCACTATACCCGCTTTCGCATTTCCAGGAAACCAGAAGGCCAGTGAAAATTTGTGTTTTATTAAAGTAACTTTAAAATTGCCTTCATTGACTTTCATTCGGACTATATTTCCATTCTTTAATATCAATCAAATAAACTCCCAATAATATATAAATTTTAAAGATAAGGAATTATGCACCAAAACAATAATACTGAAATCAATCATTGCCAATCGATTACTTTTTATTTGAAATCAAATGCTGCGCGAATTCCACCAATACAAAAGTGCTAAATATGCCCGACTGGTGAAACTGTCTGCCACACAATAATAGTTTAAAGTTTTAAACTTTTTAAACTTAGTGTCTTTAAAAAGCAGTAAATCTTTTTTATACTTGCTGTCTTTTACCGCTGTCTTTTCGACCTACGGTTCTCAACATACTTTAAATGAGCAAGTTCCATTCGTTTCTTTAACGCTCTTGAGACCGAGAATCAATCAATCAAATTATTTGATCTATTATCATTCAACACAATAATCATTTATTTTATTTTATTAAATGACAGAACAATTAATTTATAACTGTATTAAATGATAAATATAAAGAAAAGAAAAATAAGTTGCAATGAAGGCTTATACCATAAAATGTGCAATATTTGTTTATATATATGAACGATTTAAATTTTAAATCTACATCAGTTGTCAAAATTTCGGTTATACTATAAAATAACGGAAAACTTGAGAGATAACGTGCGCATTGTCACGTGAAATATAATCATAGATACACCCTTTCCAAATTCAATCATATATAAGCAGAATTCGTACACATTGCTCGATGGATATATTTATACTGTTTAGTGGAATGCAGTAAGAATCCGAATCAATCAAATGGAAAATTAACATCCAATTTTATAAAACTGCCCGTAGGTGTATATTCTATACAATTACCAAAAAGTCACGTGAGTGTAGCGTTCAAATTATCTGCTTATAATATATTCAATTTGGAAATTGTGTAATGCAATTATTTTGATTTAATGTCATAATTTTAAATATTAAATTTATCAATGAAATTCATTTTATTTTTTACAGAAATTAGCCAGAAAGCATTCGGGACTTTGCCCAAGCGATTTAAGTTTCATAGAAGAACTTCAAAACATAAAATAATTTGTAATGTTTATGGTTATAAATAAACTATGTCGGTGTTTTATATAATTTGTAGGGAGAAAGAATAAATTTAACCCTTTTAGAAATTCTTTGCATATTTATCCCAATAGAATTTGAATCATTGATCAAAAAATATTAATTTATTTTTTAAAAATTAACGTAGTCAAGTATGAATGAGGTTTTGTTGCATGGGTGACCATGAGAAGAATGCTAGAAGGCCCCATAAAATTTTAAAATATTATTTTCTGAGGTTGAGTCTTATGTTGTTAACCGTATTTAAATTTAAATTAAACAATTTTTATTGGGAATAGCATTGATAGAATCATTAACTCTATTGAATGGAATTCACTGTAATGATGCTTTATTTTGAATAACTCATATTAACAAGCTATCGGGAAGATGACACGTTGCATTAATCAGAACGGTGAATATTTTGAAAACTTGTGTGAGGTTGATAATTAGACAACTTATTGTTATCCATTTTTTGTTGAAATTTCGATAGAAAATTTGAGCCAAATCAATAATTTGAAGTGTTATAATAGTGAATTATTTATTAATAATTTATTTTTAAATTCATTATACACTCTATTGGAAATATGTCATTTACGACATTAAGTAATTATATCAAACAAAATGTTCATAAATGGACAAAGAATTGTAGCTATTTCAAAGAACCACTGAAAGAACAAAAACTATAACTAAGAATTATAAGCAAATCGCTGTAAAATTAAAATGAAAACAATGATTGTTTTAAGTTTAAAATTAGAATTTAAAATTAAAACACCTGAGAAATACAAGGTGGTCAAGTAGAATTGATGCCATCCAACCACTAATGTATCATACTGAACAAATTTATGAATCTCTTCTTGATCAAATGATCAACTGGTTGACTTTAAAACCAGACATGTGGCAAATTCACTTTCACTAAAAATATCAAGTTATCGTTATTTATGTTCCATCGTTATTTGGCATGAAATTTTGATGGAAATTAATGTTGTTAGTCAAATATTACAGAACCAAACACTGATATCAAGAGAAGCGTTAGATGATTTAATAGAGTTTTTTAAAAATTGTCGTAATGATAATGGATTTGAAAAAATAATTACATCAGCTTGTGAATTAGTCAAAAAATTATACGTAGAACCTAAATTTCCAGAAGTTCCAAGTTTAAGAATAAGAAAAAACCAACAAATTTTGATTTTGAAGGCAAGGATAAACCAATATTAAATCCAAAAGCAAATTTTAAAATTAACTTTTATTTCTGCATTATAGACCAAGCATTAGTATCAATTACAACAAGATTTGAAGCGCTAAAATTGTATAATGATATATTTGGATTTATGTATAATATTAAAGATGAAACAGAAGAAATACTTTTCCAAAGCTGCAAAGATTTGCATTTGAAATTAACTGACAAACAAAGAAATGAATCCTAATTTCCTAATAATATCCTAAATAAAATACTAGATAATTTAGATATGCATGACTTAATTTCACAATTTGCTTTGCACAAGGCAAAAAAAGTCTCTTTTTTTTGTCAGTAGTAAACTATTAATTTCATAAACTTTCTTATTTTTTGTGTGTACTAAACTATAAATTTCCTAAACTACTGTGTTTTGTGATTAATAAACTATAATTTTAATTTCTATTTTAGTTTTTCTATTTTAATTTCTATTTTAATTTTTATTTTAGTAATTGTATATAAACTATTACAATTACTTTAATTAAAATCTTATTTTTATTTTGGATTATAGAAAATTTTTTAAAGAAAGTACGAGGAGCGGCAGGAAATTATTTTGCATGCAGGCGGCCTAACAGCTCGGCGCGCCTCTGAAACAATCATAATTAAAAGATAGATTATTTTTTCAGGAGAAGAAAAAATTAGAAAATAAAAGTTTAACAGGATATTAGGAGAGTTGATAAAAATTGTTGCTACCGTTGAATTTCCCATCAAAAAAAGTCAAAAGCAAAGGTGAAAAATTAGAAATTAAATATCATGACAATGATAAATTTCAAACAGAAAAGAATGAAGAGAATCTTCCTGAAAAGTTTTCACTTTCAATCAGTAGGCTTTTCATTTTGATTGAAGAGTGTATGGAGAAGAATGTTAAATCTTTGTATTAAAACTGTGACAATAAAAATTTGACTAGTGGTTTACTGAACAAAGATTATTTTTAAGAATTTTACCGACATTATTTAAGAAAAAATCAACGATTATTTCATATGAATCTACTTTAAGATTAGTTAGGACTCTCTCTAATCATCTTATTAATCTCGAAGGTCATTCACATTCACACTCATATTTATATTCACATTCACATTCACAGTCCCCATTGATTTAATGCCTTTATCATTCAATAACCCTTACGAACTAGATCCATCACTTATCTGATCTCGCATTCATCGTCGTCTTACTCTAATACAGTCCTCAATCACAGTTTTCATTCAGCGTAAGCTAATTCACCCTATGATTATTGGGTTTGGTCTAGTGTAATAAATTATTTAATTGTTGTGAAAATATATATGATCCTATTAATAAAAAACACGTGGTGGTTTCGTTACAAAACTAACTGATCTCAGTTAATGACCTACTCTTACCTACAACTGATGCTAATTATTTGAGTACCTCTCGAATTCAGATCCTGGATTTGAAATTGATTGTACTATTTACATTTTTGGTGAACTGTTTATGACTATTATAAAGGATCATACCTGTCTGATGAAAAAACAATAATTACCTATGAAGTCTATCGACCGAAATTTGATAATTTAACAAAATGTGAAATTCCATGAAAATGAAATAAAAATAAAAAATTTAATTAGAAATAATTCAATAAAAACTTCAAAAGAAAAATTATCAAATAAAATTGCAAAATAATAAAAATTAAGATTAGAATACACTAGAAAATTCCAAGGTCGAATTTTGTTTTACTAAATTAAAAAGAACACGCAAGGTTAGGGCCAAAAAATAGGTATATATACCGATTCATTTTCACATAATTTTTAATCGTTTTTGAAATTATCAAACTAGTTTTAAAAATCTATGTAAGTGAGAGTTTTAATTGAAACTCTCTCCACGTCACATTCTTGCAACCTCGATAGAGCTCTGCTTGGATGCTGGCGTGGAGAGAGTAAATTATTTATGAATTTTTGTAAGGATTGGACCGTGTTGGTAATTTCATTTTGATTTTAATAAATTATTCATAATATATAAATTATGTTTTTACTTTAAAATTTGTCGAAATTTTTCCGGCCCACAGCCAAGACACATCACAAGTCATTAAAATCAGACATATTATTCGGATTCGTGTAAGTGCGTAGAATATCGCCAATGATCCGTGCCCGTGAAGGTCCGGCGTGCGGAACGCAGGAGCTGGAACGTCAATATTATCCAGTATAGAAGAAAGGAGGAATAAGGAAGTGGTCTTTTGGCTACTTCCTCGTCTCTCTTTTCTTTAAATTCGACCTTAATTATTCTAAATACGGCTCAAAATCACCACACCGAGTAGTCCAGTGGGCACTCATTAAATATAATGTAAACATAATGCGCCTAAGGTCAATTAAGGGAAGGTAACGGGGAATTATAAAATGGAATCGTTGTTATGAAATTCAAATCAATTGTAGATTCAAACTGTCATTAGGTATGTAATATGACCGTAAATTCTCGAGTTATAGAGGCGAAGTTAAAATAATTATTAATATGAAGCGGTTGCCACGCACGTGTTAATAATCTTAAGTTAGGACATGAATCTAAATAAAATACAGACTCGAGTAGTCGTTAAGAACTTAAATTGGTTATGAACAAAAATGTTTTTTTTGCACTATAATTTGTCCGAATAATCGAAGTCATTTACGCAGATATAAAAAACGATAATACAAAATTTTCACATCGAGAACCCAAACCATTACCCAAGTAGAGGTAGACTAATCTAACCATGTAATATGGTAACAGGATTCAATAGGTTAGCGTGATTACTATAAACTATAGAAGCGAATATCGAAATTTAAACCTTATAGACACCTAAAGCAATAATAAAAATTCGTAGCAATTCCCTATAGTGACGAATAGGTAATATGAAATAATAGTCTATTAAAATAATACCTAAGAGTAGTGGGATGTGTCACATCCAGCACATGTCACATCCAGCACAGTACCCCCTCCCCTCTCCCCCCCGGCTGAGAGAAAATTTTTCTAAGTCCAAAAGACAAAGACCATGACTCATTCAAGGTCATTGGATGACTCATCATATTTTATAATATATATTTTTGATTTTAAACAAAGACCATGACTCATTCAAGGTCACTGGATGACTCATCATATTTTATAATATTTTAATTTTAAACAAAGACCATGACTCATTCAAGGTCACTGGATGACTCATCATATTTTATAATATTTTTAATTTTAAACAAAGACCATGACTCATTCAAGGTCATTGGATGACTCATCATATTTTATAATATTTTTAATTTTAAACAAAGACCATGACTCATTCAAGGTCATTGGATGACTCATCATATTTTATAATATTTTTAATTTTAAACAAAGACCATGACTCATTCAAGGTCATTGGATGACTCATCATATTTTATAATATTTTTAATTTTAAACAAAGACCATGACTCATTCAAGGTCATTGGATGACTCATCAAATTTTATAATATTTTTAATTTTAAACAAAGACCATGACTCATTCAAGGTCATTGGATGACTCATCATATTTTATAATATATATTTTTAATTTTAAACAAAGACCATGACTCATTCAAGGTCATTGGATGACTCATCATATTTTATAATATTTTTAATTTTAAACAAAGACCATAACTCATTCAAGGTCACTGGATGACTCATCATATTTTATAATATTTTTAATTTTAAACAAAGACCACGACTCATTCAAGGTCATTGGATGACTCATCATATTTTATAATATTTTTAATTTTAAACAAAGACCATGACTCATTCAAGGTCATTGGATGACTCATCATATTTTATAATATTTTTAATTTTAAACAAAGACCATGACTCATTCAAGGTCATTGGATGACTCATCATATTTTATAATATATATTTTTAATTTTAAACAAAGACCATGACTCATTCAAGGTCATTGGATGACTCATCATATTTTATAATATTTTTAATTTTAAACAAAGACCATGACTCATTCAAGGTCATTGGATGACTCATCATATTTTATAATATTTTTAATTTTAAACAAAGACCATGACTCATTCAAGGTCATTGGATGACTCATCATATTTTATAATATTTTTAATTTTAAACAAAGACCATGACTCATTCAAGGTCATTGGATGACTCATCAAATTTTATAATATATATTTTTAATTTAATTTATATTTATTTAATATACTTTAATTATTTGTTTTAATCAAGTCAATAATATTATTTATTTATTTTTAAATTATATTATTATTAAATTTAATTGTTTGTTTTAATAAAGTCAATTATTTTATTTTTAAATTATA
This sequence comes from Schmidtea mediterranea, assembly GCA_022537955.1. Classification (NCBI taxonomy): domain Eukaryota; kingdom Metazoa; phylum Platyhelminthes; order Tricladida; family Dugesiidae; genus Schmidtea; species Schmidtea mediterranea. Next base: position 60,256,099 of record CM039680.1, on the reverse strand, counting down.
TTATTATTATTAAATTGTTTGTTTTAATGAAGTGAATATTGTTTTAATCAAGTCAATAATATTATTTATTTATAAATTATATTATTTTTATTAAATTGTTTGTTTTAATGAAGTGAATATTGTTTTAATCAAGTCAATAATATTATTTATTTTTATTTTATTTATTTTATATACTATAATTTTTGTTTTAATCAAGTCAATAATATTATTATTATATTGTCTGTTTTAATGAAGTGAATATTGTTTTAATCAAGTCAATAATATTATTTATTTATTTTTATTTTATTTTATTTATTTTATATACTATAATTTTTTGTTTTAATCAAGTCAATAATATTATTTATTGATTTTTATTTTATTTATGTAATATACTTTAATTTTTTTTTGTTTAAATTAAGTCAATATTTTATTATTTATTTACTATTTTTAAATTATATTATTATTATTATTGTTATTGTTATTATTATTATTATTATTATTACTATAATTAATATTTTTATTATTATTATTAATATTATTATTAATATTGTTATTATTATTATTATTATTATTATTATTATTATTATTAATATTATTATTATTATTATTATTTTTATTATTATACTTATAAATTTGTAAATTTTATTCTATTTTATTATTAATTTTTATTAATATTATTATTATTATTATTTATATACTTATAAATTTGTAAATTTTATTCTATTTTATTATTAATTTTTATAAATACTATTATTATTATTATTATTATTATTATTAATATTTTTATTATTATTATTAATACTTTGAAAACTTTTTATAATATTATTATTATTATTATTACTATAATAAATATTTTTATTATTATTTTTATTATTATTATTATTATTATTATTATTATTACTATAATTAATATTTTTATTATTATTATTAATATTATTATTAATATTTTTATTATTATTATTAATATTATTATTAATATTGTTGTTATTATTATTATTATTATTATTATTATTGTCAAGGTTATTCGATGACTCATCATAATTTTTCAAGGTCATTCAAAAGTAGGTCAAGGTCATTCAAAATCTCTCGAGGTCATATTATTTTTAAACAATTTATAATTTTAATTTACTACTTATTTTTATAAGTAGTATATATTTTGTAAATTTATTTTATTATTATTATTATTTTTATTATTATTATTAATATTATTATTATTATTATTATTATTACTTTTTATTATTCTATTATTACTTATAAAAAAAAAATTTTTTTTAATACTTATAAAAACTTTAATTATTATTAATATTAATATTTTTATCAATTTTAGTATTATTATTATTTTTAATATACTTATTACTTATAAAATTTATTAAAATTTTTATTATTATTAATACTTTGAAAACTTTTTATAATATTATTATTATTATTATTTTTATTATTATTATTATTATTATTTTAAATAATATTATTATTATTATTAATGTATAAAACTTCTATTATAAGGAAATAATTTTATTATTATTAATATTATTATTAATATTTTTATTATTATTATTAATATTATTATTAATATTGTTGTTATTATTATTATTATTATTATAATTATTATTATTATTATTATTATTATTATTGTCAAGGTCATTGGATGAGTCTTAATTTTTTTTTTCAAGGTCATTTTAAAGTATGTCAAGGTCATTTAAAATTTCACAAGGTCTTAGTATTTTTAAACATTTTTATATAAATTTACTACTTATTTTTATAAGTAATGTTTTAATGTTTTTTAATTTTAATTTTATTATTATTATAATTTTCTCAAAGTCATAATATTTTTAGTCATTTTTAAATATAAATTTACTACTTATTTTTATAAGTAATGTTTTAATATTTATTATTATTATTATTTTCAAGGTTATTGGATGAGTCATAATATTATTTCAAGGTCGTTTAAAAGTAGGTCAATGTCATAGTATTTTTAAACATTTATAATTTTAATATACTACTTATTTTTTATAAGTAGTGTTTTAATGTTCTTTAATTTTTATTCTTTTATTATTATTATTATTATTATTATTATTATTATCTTATAAGTAGTGTTTTTATGTTTTTTAATTTTAATTTTATTATTATTATTATTATTATTATTTTTTATTATTATTATTGTTATTTTTATTATTATTAATAATATTACAAGTTTTTATTATTATTATTTTCATTATTATTTTATATAAATTTTCAACAAAGTATATAAAATTAATATTGAATAGAAAAAGTTTGTTCAATTGTGGTTCATAGTTTAGAGGGATAGAACAATTGTAAATGTTTGTAAAAAGTTAAAGAAAAATTCTATATTTTTAAGAAAATATGTGCAAATAAATATCAAAACTAATTATGGCTCAAATGTGTGTGTTAAACCATCGATATGTTACAGTGTTTATGGAAAAACTTTAATGAAAATATGTGTTATTTTTCAACAATTTATGAAATATTTATTTTATGGCTAATAATGTGTATGTGTTAAATCATAAAAATAGTTCAATATTTATGTAAAGTTTGAGATTGTTAAGAAAATGTATATAATTTATGATACACACGTGTTTTTGATTGAAATATGTGTGTTTGTTTTACCGATATAAGAAAAACTATGGACAATTTTTAAGAAAATACACGTAATTTATGATTATCATGGGATTAGAATTTGATTAAAGTTGTGAGAAAGTTGTTAAATTTGAGATAAAACTGATTAATTTGTAAATAATGTTATTACTTTGAAGAAATTTTAAAATAATACCTTCAGCAAATTGGTAAGAAAATAGTAGTTATTGAGTAATACTTATTAAAATTACCAAAGTTTTATAATTTTTGACAAGTCTTGATAGATCTTTAATAAAATTTGTTAGTACTTTGAATACGAATTTAAAAAAAAAAGTTTCAACACAGTAGCAAATCGTAAAGAAACTAGTACTTATCAGTTAATTAAATTAACTAAGTTGTAAAATAATTGAAAAAATTTGTTAGATTTTTTAAAATTTTAAGATTGTTAGGTAATTGTTCTAGGTACTTGTTGAATAAAAATTAATGTATTTTATCAACAGCTCATAGTTTTTAATCGTACAATTTCTCTTCATTCCTGGAAATAATCGTAAATATTTAAATTATTCAGAAAATTGTCAATAAAAACATAAATAATAGGTAACCAAATATTTTTAAATACTAGTCAATTTTAGTTTTTAATTTAATTACAAATATAATAATAAAATCAAATAAATACTTGAATACATGAATCGAACAATTTCTTAGAACTGAACACGTATCGTATATTTTATTCAGATTCCAATAATATCATTAAAATTAACCAAAATCTTATTTTTATATTTTGAAAACCGTTAAGTCAATGAAAATGTATCGATTTCACTAAGTATCCATCTTTTGACATTGATATATAACCGAATAAATCCTCTTAAAATAAATTCCTCCTCTTGACCTATTGTTTCCCCTTAAAATAAAAAAAATCGACTCTCAACCAATCATTCCTCTTCAAATGTCATTTTTCACTCCATTATACCAACTATATTCATAATTTTTATAAAAGCCTATCAAGTAGATAATATTTACCTTTTGAATACCAATATTCATTCCAGTAAATTTCTTTAGAAATATTATAAATTACTCTCTTGACCAATCATTTTCCATCAAATAACAATATTTCCAGCCATATTCAATATTTTTCATAAAAACAAAATCATAAAAATACCAATTTAGATAATATTTACCCTTTAAATAACAATATTTAACCAACCCAACCCCCTTAAAAATGATAACAAACTTGTTAATTGACTATTTCTCACTAAAGTAAATTCCACTCTAGACCAATCATTTCCCATCAAATAACACTTACCCCTACCCTACCAACTATATTCATTATTTTTTATAGAAATCACCCTTTAAATAACGATATTTAACCGACTCAGTACCTTAAAAATATCAACAAATCTGTTCTTAATCGATTATTTCCCCTTAAAATATTATAAATTTTGTTCTTAGCCAATTGTTTCTCACTAAAATAAAATAAAATTCTCTTTAAATGACATTAATCTAAGCTATATTCATTATTTTCATAAAAAATCACCGACTTATATCGATATTCAACCGAATAAATTTCTTGAAATCCCCTTAAAATAGAATTCATCTCGTGACCAATCCTTTCCCCCTTAAAAGATCATAAATTCTCTTCTTAACAAATCATTTCTCTTTAAATGACAATATTTCCACTCTCTCAAAAGATTTACACACATATTGATATCTATCTGAACAAATCCCCCTAAAAATATTATAAATTCCTCCTCTATATTCTCCATTTAGAAAATATTTACCTTTGAACACAGATATTCAACCAACTTAACCCTTAAAAATATCAACAAACTTGTTCTTAATCGATTATTTCCTTAAAATATCATAAAATTTACTCTTAACCAATCATTTCCATTGAAATAACATTTCCCCCAACTGCACCAATAATATACATATTTTTTAAAAACCTACAAGGTAAAATTTCTTTAGAAATCTATGTTTAACCGACTCTACTCCTTAAAAATTCATCATTCGAATCATATTTACTATATGTATTCAACCAATCAAATTCCCTTAAAATTATCATAAAAATTTGAATTTTACCAATAAAAATAAATTTTCTTTAAAGTATTACAAAATTGTTATCATCATTTTCCATCGAAAATCACCACAATTTTGTTCTGGCAACAATTTCAAGCAATTAAAAAATTCATCAAAAATGACTAAAATCGAATAAAGTCTATGTTTCCCACATAAATTAAATTATTGTAAATATATATCATATTGCTCATTAAAATTAATCAGTAAATCAAGTATAAATTCAATAAAAATTACCAGTCAACCATTAGAGATAATTCAATGATTTTCATAACTATACTGATAACCACACTGAGCATCCCCTTAAAATCTCTAAATTATACTACTTTTGTGATTGATATCCATGAAATCAATATTAGATTTGAAAATGAAAGTAATTATTGACCCCTTTATTTACACTGTAAAATCAATTAAAATTTTAGGTTTCACTAAAATATTTTTAAAAATTAACTGATTTAATCAACTATTTAAATAGAACATAAAATTATAATTAAAATATCATTTACTATTCAAAATCTATCAGTCAAATTGGATTCTAATTGGTAAATAATTATCTTAAATAGATGTTTCATAAACATTTTGATCCTAAATTTATTTATTTATTTATTTATTTTTATTTAAAATAATCCTAAAATCAAGTCTAATCTAATAAATTAGGAAGAAATTAATTGTTTCTAAAATTATAGATTTACCCTAATTTCTTCAATAATTTCATTAAAAACATAATCAAACCTTAAATCCATTAAAATTCAAAAGAAAACCATAAAATTCACAAAGATGATTAAAATTTACTAAAATAAATACCTCGTAAAACTAGATATTACTTAAATTATAATAAAATTTCCCTAAAAGCTCTAATTGATTTACATAGCCTAAAATTATTTTATTTTTGTCGAGTACAACCTAATCTATTGAAAGATGTAATTTATTTAGTTAAATTTTCATTGAAAATAACAAGTCAACAAATGGAATTTTAATTAGTAAAGATTATATTCTATAAAGAAAATTTTCAGTGAAGAAGTAATATTGGTGAGATAGTACATTAAGTGACTAAAATCGTTGAAATTACTGAAAACAGTGGGATAGCTAAAGATATCTACTAAATAGATGAAATATCAATTGATATCTTAATAACTTACAAGGGTAATATACATCGAAGGGGAAAATATTCATTGAAGAGAAAAATATTCGTTGAAGAGGAAAAAACATTCATTGAATAAAGAAAACATTAATTGAAGAGAGAAAATATTCATTAAAGAGGAAAGCAATCATTAAAGTGAGAAAATATGAATTGAAGCTAACAAATATTCAGTGAATCGAGAATTGCTTATAATAAATTAGTCGGTAAAATTTCTCAATGATGAGATGAAATATCAATTAAATATTGTGAAATACTTGAAATAAATGGTCTGAATTATTCAATGATCAACAAATATACATAAAAGATGAAAATATTCACTGAAAATCAATTGTACTTTAAGAGTGTATTAATTACTATTATATTAAATTAAAAATTATTAACAATTGAGTAGATTTCATCGGTTAATTATATTTAAATAGGGATATATATTTTTGATGGATACTTATGCGCGGAAGAATAGTTATTAAAAACAATAACCGTGCGCGTATACTAATTCGGCGAATATTCAATAAATCTGACAAATTTAATATTCATATATATATATCTTATGTATATAGAATATATATACAAATCCAGCGAATATATACAAATCCGGCGAATTCACCAATCCAACGAATATTCAATAAATCTGACAAATTTAATATTCATATATATATATCTTATGTATATAGAATATATATACAAATCCAGCGAATATATACAAATCCGGCGAATTCACAAATCCTACGAATATTCAATAAATCTGGCAAATTTAATATTCATATATATATATATCTTATGTATATAGAATATATACAAATCCTACGAATGTTCAACAAATGCGGCAAATTTAATACTATAAATATGGGTGGATCTGATACAATATAACAAGTAGGAAGAATGTAGTAGAAAGTCCAACAAATAATGGAATATAGTAAACAATACAATGAATAGATGAATAATTTGGTATTATGATTATAAAAAACATTTAGTATTTTGTAATATTAAATAAATTCAGAAAATTGATGTATGTTTTATATTAATTATTGCTTTTTATAAAATGTTATAAATTTACTTTTAGAAATAACAATCATTTTTGATGTTCTTATTATTTTTGAATTTAAATTAATATTTTGTCAATAGTTACAATTGAATAAAATTTTTAAATTAATTTTACATTTGGATATTTATTTATAACCATCAATTTATAAAGAGATTATTCAAAATATTTTAGATTTGTCAAAAAGTTTTATTTGAGTATAAAACTAAATCAAATATTCTATTTACTAATCAATAAAAAATTATTTTAACTAAATTTCGAATATAATTTCAAATAATAGAATAAATTTAGAATTGAAAATAATATATTGTCAATAGTTACATATAAAAAAGTATTTAAATATAAGTTTTATCGACATTAATAACATTTAGATAATAATTCTTAATAGCAATAGATATCCATAATGTTCATTCAAAATATATTATTCAATGTGTTTTGAATTTACTATTGTAAGAGACTTAGATTTGATTTCTAATATCTCAGTATTTGATGTATATTCGCCGAATTAGTATTCGCGCACGGTTATTGTTTTTAATAACTATTCTTCCGCGCATAAGTATCCATCAAAAATATATATCCCTATTTAAATATAATTAACCGATGAAATCTACTCAATTGTTAATAATTTTTAATTTAATATAATAGTAATTAATACACTCTTAAAGTACAATTGATTTTCAGTGAATATTTTCATCTTTTATGTATATTTGTTGATCATTGAATAATTCAGACCATTTATTTCAAGTATTTCACAATATTTAATTGATATTTCATCTCATCATTGAGAAATTTTACCGACTAATTTATTATAAGCAATTCTCGATTCACTGAATATTTGTTAGCTTCAATTCATATTTTCTCACTTTAATGATTGCTTTCCTCTTTAATGAATATTTTCTCTCTTCAATTAATGTTTTCTTTATTCAATGAATGTTTTTTCCTCTTCAACGAATATTTTTCTCTTCAATGAATATTTTCCCCTTCGATGTATATTACCCTTGTAAGTTATTAAGATATCAATTGATATTTCATCTATTTAGTAGATATCTTTAGCTATCCCACTGTTTTCAGTAATTTCAACGATTTTAGTCACTTAATGTACTATCTCACCAATATTACTTCTTCACTGAAAATTTTCTTTATAGAATATAATCTTTACTAATTAAAATTCCATTTGTTGACTTGTTATTTTCAATGAAATTTAACTAAATAAATTACATCTTTCAATAGATTAGGTTGTACTCGACAAAAATAAAATAATTTTAGGCTATGTAAATCAATTAGAGCTTTTAGGGAAATTTTATTATAATTTAAGTAATATCTAGTTTTACGAGGTATTTATTTTAGTAAATTTTAATCATCTTTGTGAATTTTATGGTTTTCTTTTGAATTTTAATGGATTTAAGGTTTGATTATGTTTTTAATGAAATTATTGAAGAAATTAGGGTAAATCTATAATTTTAGAAACAATTAATTTCTTCCTAATTTATTAGATTAGACTTGATTTTAGGATTATTTTAAATAAAAATAAATAAATAAATAAATAAATTTAGGATCAAAATGTTTATGAAACATCTATTTAAGATAATTATTTACCAATTAGAATCCAATTTGACTGATAGATTTTGAATAGTAAATGATATTTTAATTATAATTTTATGTTCTATTTAAATAGTTGATTAAATCAGTTAATTTTTAAAAATATTTTAGTGAAACCTAAAATTTTAATTGATTTTACAGTGTAAATAAAGGGGTCAATAATTACTTTCATTTTCAAATCTAATATTGATTTCATGGATATCAATCACAAAAGTAGTATAATTTAGAGAATTTTAAGGGGATGCTCAGTGTGGTTATCAGTATAGTTATGAAAATCATTGATATATCTCTAATGGTTGACTGGTAATTTTTATTGAATTTATACTTGATTTACTGATTAATTTTTATGAGCAATATGATATATATTTTACAATAATTTAATTTATGTGGGAAACATAGACTTTATTCGATTTTAGTCATTTTTGATGAATTTTTTAATTGCTTGAAATTGTTGCCAGAACAAAATTGTGGTGATTTTCGATGGAAAATGATGATAACAATTTTGTAATACTTTAAAGAAAATTTATTTTTATTGGTAAAATTCAAATTTTTATGATAATTTTAAGGGAATTTGATTGGTTGAATACATATAGTAAATATGATTCGAATGATGAATTTTTAAGGAGTAGAGTCGGTTAAACATAGATTTCTAAAGAAATTTTACCTTGTAGGTTTTTAAAAAATATGTATATTATTGGTGCAGTTGGGGGGAAATGTTATTTCAATGGAAATGATTGGTTAAGAGTAAATTTTATGATATTTTAAGGAAATAATCGATTAAGAACAAGTTTGTTGATATTTTTAAGGGTTAAGTTGGTTGAATATCTGTGTTCAAAGGTAAATATTTTCTAAATGGAGAATATAGAGGAGGAATTTATAATATTTTTAGGGGGATTTGTTCAGATAGATATCAATATGTGTGTAAATCTTTTGAGAGAGTGGAAATATTGTCATTTAAAGAGAAATGATTTGTTAAGAAGAGAATTTATGATCTTTTAAGGGGGAAAGGATTGGTCACGAGATGAATTCTATTTTAAGGGGATTTCAAGAAATTTATTCGGTTGAATATCGATATAAGTCGGTGATTTTTTATGAAAATAATGAATATAGCTTAGATTAATGTCATTTAAAGAGAATTTTATTTTATTTTAGTGAGAAACAATTGGCTAAGAACAAAATTTATAATATTTTAAGGGGAAATAATCGATTAAGAACAGATTTGTTGATATTTTTAAGGTACTGAGTCGGTTAAATATCGTTATTTAAAGGGTGATTTCTATAAAAAATAATGAATATAGTTGGTAGGGTAGGGGTAAGTGTTATTTGATGGGAAATGATTGGTCTAGAGTGGAATTTACTTTAGTGAGAAATAGTCAATTAACAAGTTTGTTATCATTTTTAAGGGGGTTGGGTTGGTTAAATATTGTTATTTAAAGGGTAAATATTATCTAAATTGGTATTTTTATGATTTTGTTTTTATGAAAAATATTGAATATGGCTGGAAATATTGTTATTTGATGGAAAATGATTGGTCAAGAGAGTAATTTATAATATTTCTAAAGAAATTTACTGGAATGAATATTGGTATTCAAAAGGTAAATATTATCTACTTGATAGGCTTTTATAAAAATTATGAATATAGTTGGTATAATGGAGTGAAAAATGACATTTGAAGAGGAATGATTGGTTGAGAGTCGATTTTTTTTTATTTTAAGGGGAAACAATAGGTCAAGAGGAGGAATTTATTTTAAGAGGATTTATTCGGTTATATATCAATGTCAAAAGATGGATACTTAGTGAAATCGATACATTTTCATTGACTTAACGGTTTTCAAAATATAAAAATAAGATTTTGGTTAATTTTAATGATATTATTGGAATCTGAATAAATATACGATACGTGTTCAGTTCTAAGAAATTGTTCGATTCATGTATTCAAGTATTTATTTGATTTTATTATTATATTTGTAATTAAATTAAAAACTAAAATTGACTAGTATTTAAAAATATTTGGTTACCTATTATTTATGTTTTTATTGACAATTTTCTGAATAATTTAAATATTTACGATTATTTCCAGGAATGAAGAGAAATTGTACGATTAAAAACTATGAGCTGTTGATAAAATACATTAATTTTTATTCAACAAGTACCTAGAACAATTACCTAACAATCTTAAAATTTTAAAAAATCTAACAAATTTTTTCAATTATTTTACAACTTAGTTAATTTAATTAACTGATAAGTACTAGTTTCTTTACGATTTGCTACTGTGTTGAAACTTTTTTTTTTTAAATTCGTATTCAAAGTACTAACAAATTTTATTAAAGATCTATCAAGACTTGTCAAAAATTATAAAACTTTGGTAATTTTAATAAGTATTACTCAATAACTACTATTTTCTTACCAATTTGCTGAAGGTATTATTTTAAAATTTCTTCAAAGTAATAACATTATTTACAAATTAATCAGTTTTATCTCAAATTTAACAACTTTCTCACAACTTTAATCAAATTCTAATCCCATGATAATCATAAATTACGTGTATTTTCTTAAAAATTGTCCATAGTTTTTCTTATATCGGTAAAACAAACACACATATTTCAATCAAAAACACGTGTGTATCATAAATTATATACATTTTCTTAACAATCTCAAACTTTACATAAATATTGAACTATTTTTATGATTTAACACATACACATTATTAGCCATAAAATAAATATTTCATAAATTGTTGAAAAATAACACATATTTTCATTAAAGTTTTTCCATAAACACTGTAACATATCGATGGTTTAACACACACATTTGAGCCATAATTAGTTTTGATATTTATTTGCACATATTTTCTTAAAAATATAGAATTTTTCTTTAACTTTTTACAAACATTTACAATTGTTCTATCCCTCTAAACTATGAACCACAATTGAACAAACTTTTTCTATTCAATATTAATTTTATATACTTTGTTGAAAATTTATATAAAATAATAATGAAAATAATAATAATAAAAACTTGTAATATTATTAATAATAATAAAAATAACAATAATAATAATAAAAATAATAATAATAATAATAATAATAAAATTAAAATTAAAAAACATAAAAACACTACTTATAAGATAATAATAATAATAATAATAATAATAATAATAATAATAAAAGAATAAAAATTAAAGAACATTAAAACACTACTTATAAAAAATAAGTAGTATATTAAAATTATAAATGTTTAAAAATACTATGACATTGACCTACTTTTAAACGACCTTGAAATAATATTATGACTCATCCAATAACCTTGAAAATAATAATAATAATAAATATTAAAACATTACTTATAAAAATATAAGTAGTAAATTTATATTTAAAAATGACTAAAAATATTATGACTTTGAGAAAATTATAATAATAATAAAATTAAAATTAAAAAACATTAAAACATTACTTATAAAAATAAGTAGTAAATTTATATAAAATGTTTAAAAATACTAAGACCTTGTGAAATTTTAAATGACCTTGACATACTTTAAAATGACCTTGAAAAAAAAAATTAAGACTCATCCAATGACCTTGACAATAATAATAATAATAATAATAATAATAATTATAATAATAATAATAATAATAACAACAATATTAATAATAATATTAATAATAATAATAAAAATATTAATAATAATATTAATAATAATAAAATTATTTCCTTATAATAGAAGTTTTATACATTAATAATAATAATAATATTATTAAAAATAATAATAATAATAATAATAAAATAATAATAATAATAATATTATAAAAAGTTTTCAAAGTATTAATAATAATAAAAATTTTAATAAATTTTATAAGTAATAAGTATATTAAAAATAATAATAATACTAAAATTGATAAAAATATTAATATTAATAATAATTAAAGTTTTTATAAGTATTAAAAAAAATTTTTTTTTTATAAGTAATAATAGAATAATAAAAAGTAATAATAATAATAATAATAATAATATTAATAATAATAATAAAAATAATAATAATAATAAAATAAATTTACAAAATATATACTACTTATAAAAATAAGTAGTAAATTAAAATTATAAATTGTTTAAAAATAATATGACCTCGAGAGATTTTGAATGACCTTGACCTACTTTTGAATGACCTTGACCTACTTTTCAATGACCTTGAAAAATTATGATGAGTCATCGAATAACCTTGACAATAATAATAATAATAATAATAATAATAACAACAATATTAATAATAATATTAATAATAATAATTAAAAATATTAATAATAATATAATAATAATAATAAAAATATTAATTATATAATAATAATAATAATAATAATAATAATAATAATAAAAATAATAAATAATAAATATTTATTATAGTAATAATAATAATAATAATATTATAAAAAGTTTTCAAAGTATTAATAATAATAATAAAAATATTAATAATAATAATAATAATAATAATAATAGTATTTATAAAAATTAATAATAAAATAGAATAAAATTTACAAATTTATAAGTATATAAATAATAATAATAATAATATTAATAAAAATTAATAATAAAATAGAATAAAATTTACAAATTTATAAGTATAATAATAAAAATAATAATAATAATAATAATATTAATAATAATAATAATAATAATAATAATAATAATAATAATAATAATAACAATATTAATAATAATATTAATAATAATAATAAAAATATTAATTATAGTAATAATAATAATAATAATAATAACAATAACAATAATAATAATAATATAATTTAAAAATAGTAAATAAATAATAAAATATTGACTTAATTTAAACAAAAAAAAAATTAAAGTATATTACATAAATAAAATAAAAATCAATAAATAATATTATTGACTTGATTAAAACAAAAAATTATAGTATATAAAATAAATAAAATAAAATAAAAATAAATAAATAATATTATTGACTTGATTAAAACAATATTCACTTCATTAAAACAGACAATATAATAATAATATTATTGACTTGATTAAAACAAAAATTATAGTATATAAAATAAATAAAATAAAAATAAATAATATTATTGACTTGATTAAAACAATATTCACTTCATTAAAACAAACAATTTAATAATAATAATATAATTTAAAAATAAAATAATTGACTTGATTAAAACAAACAATTAAATTTAATAATAATATAATTTAAAAATAAATAAATAATATTATTGACTTGATTAAAACAAATAATTAAAGTATATTAAATAAATATAAATTAAATTAAAAATATATATTATAAAATTTGATGAGTCATCCAATGACCTTGAATGAGTCATGGTCTTTGTTTAAAATTAAAAATATTATAAAATATGATGAGTCATCCAATGACCTTGAATGAGTCATGGTCTTTGTTTAAAATTAAAAATATTATAAAATATGATGAGTCATCCAATGACCTTGAATGAGTCATGGTCTTTGTTTAAAATTAAAAATATTATAAAATATGATGAGTCATCCAATGACCTTGAATGAGTCATGGTCTTTGTTTAAAATTAAAAATATATATTATAAAATATGATGAGTCATCCAATGACCTTGAATGAGTCATGGTCTTTGTTTAAAATTAAAAATATTATAAAATATGATGAGTCATCCAATGACCTTGAATGAGTCATGGTCTTTGTTTAAAATTAAAAATATTATAAAATATGATGAGTCATCCAATGACCTTGAATGAGTCGTGGTCTTTGTTTAAAATTAAAAATATTATAAAATATGATGAGTCATCCAGTGACCTTGAATGAGTTATGGTCTTTGTTTAAAATTAAAAATATTATAAAATATGATGAGTCATCCAATGACCTTGAATGAGTCATGGTCTTTGTTTAAAATTAAAAATATATATTATAAAATATGATGAGTCATCCAATGACCTTGAATGAGTCATGGTCTTTGTTTAAAATTAAAAATATATATTATAAAATATGATGAGTCATCCAATGACCTTGAATGAGTCATGGTCTTTGTTTAAAATTAAAAATATTATAAAATATGATGAGTCATCCAATGACCTTGAATGAGTCATGGTCTTTGTTTAAAATTAAAAATATTATAAAATATGATGAGTCATCCAATGACCTTGAATGAGTCATGGTCTTTGTTTAAAATTAAAAATATTATAAAATATGATGAGTCATCCAATGACCTTGAATGAGTCATGGTCTTTGTTTAAAATTAAAAATATTATAAAATATGATGAGTCATCCAGTGACCTTGAATGAGTCATGGTCTTTGTTTAAAATTAAAATAATATAAAATATGATGAGTCATCCAATGACCTTGAATGAGTCATGGTCTTTGTTTAAAATTAAAAATATTATAAAATATGATGAGTCATCCAATGACCTTGAATGAGTCGTGGTCTTTGTTTAAAATTAAAAATATTATAAAATATGATGAGTCATCCAGTGACCTTGAATGAGTTATGGTCTTTGTTTAAAATTAAAAATATTATAAAATATGATGAGTCATCCAATGACCTTGAATGAGTCATGGTCTTTGTTTAAAATTAAAAATATTATAAAATATGATGAGTCATCCAGTGACCTTGAATGAGTCATGGTCTTTGTTTAAAATTAAAATATTATAAAATATGATGAGTCATCCAGTGACCTTGAATGAGTCATGGTCTTTGTTTAAAATCAAAAATATATATTATAAAATATGATGAGTCATCCAATGACCTTGAATGAGTCATGGTCTTTGTCTTTTGGACTTAGAAAAATCTTCTCTCAGCCGGGGGGGGAGGGGGGAGGGGGTACTGTGCTGGATGTGACATGTGCTGGATGTGACACATCCCACTACTCCTAAGTTCAATCTATATATCGGACGAAGGAGTAACTCCCAAAAATCCCTCAACAAGACACCCGAGACGATATATTTGTAACCACCAATAAATAAACTCCCAATAAATACTAAGTCAACCTAAATGAAGGTTCCAATCACCCATCCATAAAATACATGCTTCTTGTTTTCTCGACCTAATAATTAACAAAAATCCAAGAAGGTTTATTTAAATAAAATGAATCAATATTATAGTCCTAATGATCAATAACGAGTTCCAAATAATATTATCCTAAAAAGGGATCAAATAAGCAGAAATAGATAAGCTAACGAAATCAAATCATACCGTCAAAACTAGTAATTTGGGAAATAGTCTATTTAAATAAAAAAAATCGCGAATATAGTAAAAAATCTTAATATCCAACCACTGGTATTAACGAATATTATTCTAAAAAGAACCAAATAAGAAAATCGATAAGTAATAAAATAAAATTATACCGTTAATAATAACTCGAGGAAATCACACATTTAATGAATCTTAACATTGAATAGCCTGTCCCCACGAGTAACATCTTTAAAGGACCCCATAAGTAAATAAGTTAACGAAATAAAGCTAATACCTACCGAAAAATTGACTCGAGCTCCGAGAGGAAAGGAAAACGATACAGTTCGAATGTGATCCAGCATATGAGCCGTTAAGTCGTGACTACCAGAAGTATATCAGTATATATCCATGTCTAATAAATGATTTACCTCGAAGATAAATGACCTGAAGGGAACAGAACTGCCATCAATAAACCATGAAACACATAGTTTAATAAACCCGGTACCCATCTAATGCACCACCTAAACAAATCGACAAATTTTCCAAAGAAAATAATTTAAATTAAAATACCGAATTGTACCATTCACCCAACAGAGCACAGCTGACTACTTAAAAATCCCATATGACATACCACCAGACGACCCTAATAGAAAGTGAAACATATATATCATTTAAATAAACGAACCTGACATGGTAGTATTCCACCCGATTAAACTATTGACCCAAACCTAACAGCGTATAAATTGATGAAATGAATATCGCACACCAATAGAAAATACATACCAGATATTAATACTAGCATGACGTAATGAGATAACTTCCTGAACATGAACTAAACGATCGGTAGAAATTAAATTACCAAATTTCACTGATAATTAAGACAACCTAAATAGAATTAAATTTCAGCCGGACTGCTAGCAAGCCTGAACCTACAAGAAAATTTTACAGAATAAAATCAAAAAAATTTGACATACTTACTACACAATAAATCAATAAGCATCGCCACTCACGACGCGCACACCATGTGCATTTGACTAGAAATCTACAAACCCCATGATAGGGAGTGCGAATGGGGCAGCACACACCGCACACCCACGCAGGTACAGCTAACAAATTCATCATGGGTTGGAATAGACGAGATTCCCTAGTCGGCGCACACAAACTGATATATATACCACCATTCAATCCATATTAGATAGAAATTTTTAGCAATGCATAAACGCCCGAATCAGGTCAACAAGCGTATGATAAATGAGATGCCAGACGAGGATGCAGTCCTAGACCCGAGATCATGTCTGACAAGTAAAAATAAAGGTTTTTTTTTATCTAATAAATAATTTTCTCATGGGTTAAATTTAATTTAATTCTCAAAGTTTAACTTTTAATTATTGATTCGTATAGAGTAAATTTTAATAACTGACTCCCATAGTTCGGATTTTAAATAAACAAATTTATTTCTCAGGGTTCAGACTCCAATAAATAATCTGACTCTCATAGCTTGCACGTTAAATAATAATTTCATTCTCACAGTTTTAGATTCCAATACACAATTTCATTCTCCTAGTTTATTTTCGGTAAAATAACTTTGTTCTCATAGTTTATTTTTCTTTTCTCAAGGAATAATTTTATCCCCAGAGTTCATTTTAGTAAATAGTTGTTATTCCAACTTCCACATACTACGCAATAATTATAGGGGAAATCTTCACCCTCCTTACGATATCTAGTACTGTCAAAATTCTTCAGGGTCATGCAGTTTTTGAGTCAATCTTCGCTGACGAAATCTTGCCCGATTTCAGTTCTTTTAGGTGGTGAGAAATATGGTAGTGAATTTAACCGGAGACGTTATTTCAAAGCGTGTTTATATCCATTTCGTGAATAGTCAATCTTATTTTAAGGTGTGGGATTTTATGCCGCTTAGGGTGGCTGAGCAGCCGAAAGGACCCATATTTATTACTAGAAAATTTCTAAACCGGTTTTATAGAAATAAATACACCATTTTACATTTGGTTTTACAATAGGAATAAATAAATAAAATCACATGCTCCTCTACACTAAAAGTAGGCACATAAGACCACCCTTCTTTTTAAAATGGAACAAATAACTAAAGTTATATTTGTTGAACTAAACGTAGACAATTATACTTAACTTAATGGAAATAAATGGATGACGCCAAAAGCGAAACGCAAAATTACATTGTGAAGCCGCCTGATTTACGTGTATTGTATACCACAATGAACGGTCGATATGTCCTCCTTAAACAATTCACAATAAATGTACTTCAGAAATAGGATTTATCACACCTGACTATAATAAGTATTTTAATCTTCTTCAGGAGTTGCTAAATTTGGAAGACCAATACCTTTGACTATGATTTTCATTCAGAAATATCAGGATCTTTGGTCTATGTCCACACCCGCGTTGCGGATCAATGGCGACAAATATGGAGACGCGTCGGGAAGGAGAAATACCCCGATATGCCCCAACCCGGAGAAAACCGGCGGGATGATATGCTCATGGTGGAAAATACCATGAGACAATTTAGGCCGAAAGGACAACCAAGTGACCCAAGTCCGGCCCAAGATATCCATAATCGGGCCCGGGCGCTTCTGGCTCACCTCAAGGACCACCAGTGCCGAGTCAACTCCTTGGTAGACTGGGCCAGTAATTATCTGGCCAACGTAGAGGACGAAATCGCAGCCGGGCGAATCGCGGATGTCTATCCACCCAGCCCAAGACCGGCCCGTAATACAAAACGACCCGTGTTCGTGATTCCGGACTACTCCGTGGAGGAAGGAGTAAAGAAGTCCTTCAAGAATTCGTGACCTCGCCAATCCGTAAATTACGCTTTAGGTGTTATATGCAATAAATAATTGTTAGAAGAAATTTGTTTTTAGTTTTCTTCCCATTCTTAAAACAATCTTATAACGTATGTTTGAAGTAACTACATGTGTAGAGATTCCTGGATTTATTAATAAAAGGTTTTGATGTTCGTCATTACAGAGATGGAGCCCTTATGAATATTACAGATGGAATTAGAACGCGCCCGAAAAATCAATAAAAATCTCCATGATCAAATTGTCCAGCTGACTATGGAAGTGCAACAGACGAAAGACGTTTGGATGGAGCCCAAAAAGGTAAAATTGCTTTACCAGCGGCAGCGGCTTACAGCAGCTCAAAAGGGATGGGCAGAGGAAAGACAGTTGGTGCAAGGACTGCGAACCCAAATAAAGGGACTAGAGGTTGCACTGTCTGCCTGTCAAGAAGGGGCAGCTGTAACCTACCCCCTCGTATTTGCTCCCGCTCAATTGGCTTACCGGGAAGCGATAACATCCCCCACCACGACCTCAACAACAACCCCAACTCCGAACAGTTACCGACCCGGACGGAAGGAGCGGGCTAAACGTCGGGCCGCTCGATTGCTAACTCAACTTAATTAACTCTTAGAATGTGCTTACTGGAAAATTATATGTGTATTAATTTTAAAATATTATGTATGTCTTCCTATTTAACATAACATCCCTAACAATTATCTGCGAAACTCGCAATCAACACGCTAGGATGCACCCTCACCATTGTAGTCACTCGTTCTATGTCATTATCGGATTACTATTATTCTCTGACGAACTCAACAATAAACATACGACATAAAGGGACCTAATAATCGAAAGCGAGCATAAGTCTTCTAACGACAGCTCGTTGGACCCAGAGATTGTTCGAGCAATTATAGCATTAGTAATAGCGCTCACTTTTTGCGGACAACCCACTACTCGAACTCAGTTCCAACGTTTCTCAGCAACGGGTGTCGAGTGGTAGCAAGAAATATTTATATGGCGTTACCTGGGCAACCATAGAAAGATTTAAACAAACAACACCCATTAACCCACCACATTTAAACAATTCTCAAGGCTATTTGTGTTCTGGCCCAACAATATTGAATTTCAAATCATTCAAATTACAATCAAATCAACGCTAAGTAAAATTCTTCGATTGTATTCGACCCTGCTTTGGGTTATGTCCTTGAATGTATGCGATAATTTTATGTGTTTAATTATATTTTGTCTAATTGCGTTCTCGTTATATGTTTTGAAGTTTTGACATGCAAAGACGCTGATGTAATATAAAAAACAAGTACCCAACATAAATTCATCCGGAGAAGTTGAGAATAGTTTTATATCTTACTACCGATTGTCTACATCAGGGTTTCTTAACCGGTGAGGTATACCTCCCTTGGGGAGGTATACTAATGTGTTGGGGGAGGTATGAGATTTTGTTTTCACATAAATTTTTCACATAAATAAATTTTGTCAACATGAAATTTAATATAAAATATAATTTTTTATATCAGTATGAATTAAATATGATTTTTTTTATAAATATATATTAAAATGGTAAAAATAAAATAATATATGTAATGTTGGTATACCAATAATTATGTTTCTTATCTTTTCTTAAAATAAATTAATTATGCTGGAGGTGAGAACATAAAATTAAATATTAGGTGAGGTATGAAGTAAAAAAGGTTAAGAACCCCTGGTCTACATGATCGTAAAATCAGCCTAAATTGAATTACATAAAGATTAAATTCACAATTACACTGAATAGTCCAAAGCGCACTCAATTAACTTAATGTAAACACAATCATATCCTAAGATAAACGTTTAGAGACAGGAAGATGGGAATGATTGGAAATTATTGCAACAAAAATTTTCTATTCAATAACTAATGTCAATGGAGTGCTCGGACCGCTGACGACTCCCTTTGAATTTAACTAGGAACAAACTTTGACTTAAATTTGAGACATCTAGTGGGATCGTTAATAGGTTAAAAGTAAAATTGGGTTACTGAAGATTGCATGAGGTTACAAGGTTAATTTGAATCTTAGTGTCATTGAGATACTATGAGCCAAAAAGACAGATAGGTAATAACTCAATAAAACGAGTCACTACCTTGTTTATAGAGATTATTTTAGTTTAGTTGAAAATGTATCGACAATAATAAATGTTGGGGGTACAAAAGTAACAAGCCATGAGATTATCCAGATAAATACGACAAGGTAACCGTAAATTAATGTGTAAGCATAAAAAATAACTCAAATAAATGTAAAATATTTTATACAAAATTTAAATCATAAAGAATATATTGACCAAATTTTAAAAAAGGAAACAATTTGAAATAAAATCATTTGACAGTAACTACACTTTCAATCAATAATATTTCATTTTGATTAGGCATTTAAACTGTTTTGTTTAAATATTTCATTTTAAGGTTATACTCTTTTGCATTCATGATTTTCTATTAAACCTTTTAAAATTTTAATTGCTTTTTCGTTATTGTAATATTTTATTTACTTTTTCTAACAAGTTCAAATTTTTATAAATGATCGTTTTCACAAATGCCACAAAAATTTCTCTTATCTATTAGTACGTTAATTATTTTTAGTGTTCAATATGTAAAATTAAAAATGAAATTGTTTATTTTTAGATAAAACAATAATTGCTATGTTTGGCGTTACTTGAGATTGATGTCATTAGATCACTATTTGTCAAACATTCAGAACACACAGAATAAATGCAATGGAAAAGCAAGTTTGAGTAAAGTAAACGATTTGATAAGTTACATTATTTAGTAATTAAAAATTTATGCAAATGCTTCATCATATTTCATTTTAATGTATAATTTAAAATTCTTCAGTGTATTTTATTAATTAAACTAATGTGTTTTGAATCTCATAATAAAAATTAAATAATTCATTTTAATTAGTTTTAATCGTAAAGCAACAGTCATATAGTAATCGAAATGATTTTATAAGATTGCTGCTCGATATTGTAGGGTAAGTAACTTTTCTAATCGTGTTAAAATCTTTCATTAAATCGAATTATAGTTTTCTAACTATATTAAATTTTAGAATTTCTATGGTTTTCCTCATTTTGTCTCAGAATCTGAGAAATCTACTTGTTCTTACTCTTCTATATTTTATTATTTATTTCCATCCTCTCGACTTAAATAAGTCCATTATCGTTGATCTAACATAATTATTTTCAAACATTACATATTAGAACATTCTCTGTGTAAATTCCCATTCTCTATATCCTTGATAGCCTGACCGAATACCATCGCGCCTCGAATTAAGATAATCCTATTGGAATATCAAGTATTTTTACTTTGTTTTAATTCTATTAAATTTTATGGCATTATAAAATTAATTGATTTCAAATGAAGTCAATATTAGGAAATAAATGTATTTATCTGATGATTCTGCATCAACTAAAGAAAATGTTAAAAGCCACAAATGGATTTTAACATGTTCCAAAAGACTGCCGGCCGCAGCCCTAAATATCGCATCACAGAATATTGAGAATTATATTAACAAAATAGCATCGCATATTAAAAGACTCTACGAAATTGCTGATGTTCACGAAAAAAACTTTCAACATTTATATTTTCAAATTTTGGACGTTTTTGAAAAAATAAATCTCATTTCAGAAGTGAATCGAATTTCAAATATTCCACAATACGAATTCAATAATTACATTTTGATTTTGGAATATTTCTGGGAATCAATCTGCGAATATTATGCGGTGAAATTTTGGTTTTTCAATGTTTTATGCAGATCGGAATCTGTGGATTATTTTTTCAGATCAGCTTTAATGGAACAGGAATATCATTTGAGTCATATTTCTATTGAATTGATAGATTCCAATACTTACTTGAGGCATATTTCCCATTATTACGATAGTTGCAATTATTGGAGGCAACTGAATTCCAAGTTGCGATTTCTAATCATAGAAACCGGGAAAAATATGTTCGTCAAATTAGAGGCTCAAAGCGTCACCGTTTCAAATGTTTTAATAAATATAAACGATGAAGTTCTTTTAGAAAAATACCGACTTAGATCTAAACTTCAGCTTTTTAAATTAGAGAAATTCCTTATAATAATGTTTATTTTGTTTTTATTACTTTTATTCCACTACTTCACGATATATTTGAATGAGGCTTATAATTTTCATTTTCCAAGTCTCGGTACAACTCTGATTTGCTTTTTGGGAAGTACCGACATTATTGCCAAAACGAGTGCCTGCTGGGATCCAAAGAATTTGAATATTAATTTGCAAATATTTCATTTGACTTTATTATGGACTATAGTTTCAATAATTGTATATTGTGTTTATACTTATTTAATTTCACTTTTTGAATTGCAGACCTTTGCAATTTTGGAAGATTATGCAAATCTTGGAGAAAAATTAAAACTAATAAAACACGAGTACGAATTAATGAAAAGGTTTACTATCATTTCTTTGTAATTAAATATGGATTAAAACAAAAATTTTTATTTAATATACATGTTTCAAAAATTACTATATTTTGGGTTGTAACTTCTAAATCAATTGAACAGGATTTCTCTTGCTCATTTCTTTTGCTATGTGTTCTTTTACACTGAATCTATTGGTAATACACGCAGATGCCAAGGACGGCAAATTACCAGTAACATAACATTACAAAAAAGGAAAATAGAAAAACTAAGAAATAATATTTCTCTATTAAATGTGTTGGGCCATCACTGGATTTTGTTTGAATGAATTGGAAATAGCACGCAGATATAACATGCAGATTTAAAATCAGACCCAAAGCATCAGCTCAACAACCTTAAAATATGAGAAAGATGCAATTAAAATGTAAAATCAAAAACATAAAAGTAAATTAAAATAATAACAAAACCTTCCAAGATCAGCACGAAATAAAAATAACAATAGAACATAAAATTTGAACTCAAAATGGATAATTCATAAAAATTAGCAATAAACGAATAAAAAGAATTATTCATTTAATATAGAAATTGATAAAATAAGAATTAGATATTACAAATAAAATCAAGGTCGAATTTTGTTTAGACGCATCAAAAAGAACTATCAAGGTAAGGGTCACAGAATAGGTATATATACCAGTTCATTTTCACAGAATTTTAATGCATGCAAACTTATGTGAGCAAGAAGACAAACTTTCTCGCAGACAATTCAACTATCAAAATTTTTCCATACTACCCAAACGTCAATTCATGCCGCTTATAGGGGAAGATGGAAGATAGAGGAGCAGTCTTTTGGCTGCCTCTTCGACATCCATTTCCAGAAAATTCGACCTAAAATTATCTTACTTATCGGCTAAAAATCATTCACACCGAGTAGTCCAGTGGGCACTCATAAAATCATAATATCGATATATCTAACCCTAAGACTAAATAAAGAAGGTGAGTGCGGGAAAAGAGCGAAAAATCGTTGCAATGTAGAAAATCAATTATTTCAAGTTAATATTCTAAAAGGATAATCCAAGTCAAAAGTCTTCATAATGTGTAATTAGCTACCTTATCGTATATTAAACGACTAAATAACTTTAGTAACGATCCAAATAGATAATTAGAGTTAATAAGATTTTCAATAAATGCCTTAGAGATTTAATAATAAATTAATTAACAAAAATTCAGCACAAGAATTATTAAAAATGAGCCAAACATAAAGAAGTGTGAAATGAACCGGACTAACCAACTAAAATACGAGGAAATTATAAAATATTAACCAACGAGTATGACTGACTAATGGATAAATATACCGATAATTTAATAAAGTCAATTTAAACGAAAATTATTAGTCTAAAACCCCAGCAAAAATCAAACTTATGACAATAATGAGAGAAATAAAGTGAATTGTTATAGAATATTAAAAGTGACCAGTCGCGAGAGCAAACGATCGCGACAACATAATCTACCCATTGTCTGATGTAGAGATAGACCCCCTCCATTCCGAAATAGTGAAACGTACATCCCCAGAATTAAATTATGAAAACATTGAAATGCACTAACGTTCAATTTAATAATAAAATTGACAATAAGACAACAACAAATTCATGTAAAATCGAAACAATACGATTGATCCAATGGTTCTATCTCTCACGTGGAAAGTAGTAGGATGTGAGCCCGTCAGATACAACCCCCTTGGCTTACGTAATTATTACGTAACATTTGACCTCTACACACACTGTTGCTATCTGGAGATTGACCTTTGTCCACTAGTTGCTACCTAGTAATTGACCTTTGGTGACCTCATAATTACGTCACTTGACCACTGGTCAATTGCACACTTATTATGTCACTGGTCACACTTATTATGTCACTGGTCACTACTTGGAGACTGTTACCTAACTGTTATTATCTGCACTGTTATATCCGCACAGATCCGCACCCATCCATACCCATCCGTAACCATCCGTGCCCAAAACGCATACAACTACGTCTACGACTAAGTCGTAGACTTAGCAAAATCACTCACTAGTACTATTGGTATTATTATTATACTTTTTACTTCATATAAACGTATGAGTTTCGTTTACTTTATTGATTCATGTTACTTGCATGTGATAAATTAAAAAATTATATTTACATGAAATTTTTAATTTTTAATTAAATTATTACATAAAAAATTATAAAACAATCATTAAACATAATAAATTAACATCAATCTCGTCTTAAAAATAAATGTTCAATCTTAAATTATTTAGCTTACTGACTATTTTGTTAGTAGTATATTACATAACAATTTTATCAAAATAATCATAAAACTTAAATAATTAATAAAAAATTATATTTACATGAAATTTTTAATTGTTAATTATATTATTACATAAAAAATTATAAAACAATCATTAAACATAATAAATTAACATCAATCTCGTCTTAAAAATAAATGTTCAATTCTAAATTATTTAGCTTACTGACTATTTTGTTAGTAGTATATTACATAACAATTTTATCAAAATAATCATAAAACTTTAATAATTTTCATGAAAATTTAAGTTTAAAAGCACTATAGTATATTGATAGTTTATTTAATTAAAATCAAGTCACTCAAAACTTAAATTTTATCACTGGATTTACAATATTTTAAGAAAATAATTCAACAAGTTTAAAATTTCAACTTAACTAAATATAAAAAATTATACAAGACTTACTTTACCAATTTCTATAAAATTTTAAATTTACATCTGTTGGGCCAGAACGTAAACGGCCTTGAGGAATGTTTAAATGGATCAGTAACACACACGCAAATACAACAAGCAATTTAAATAAACCTATTAAAACATCAATTAAAACCCACCAAATATGAGAAAAAAGAGAATTAAATATAAATTAATAAACATAAAAATAAATTAAAATAATAACAAAACGCACCAAGATCCGCACGATACCAACACAAACATAACAAGAAAACACAACAAATTCGACAAAATTGAAAAATTAATAAAAGTTCATAAAAATGAAACTTAAATCAAAAGATTTGAATTAGTAATAATTCAAAAAAAATCCTAAATGAAAAATTATAAAAATAAATCAAAAAATAATAAAAATAAAGAATAGAATTTACTAGAAAATAACAAGGTCGAATTTTGTTTTACTGCATCAAATTGAACATGCGAGGAAAATAGGTATAAATACTGATCCATTTTCACATTAAACTTAACCAAAAACCATTTTGAAACCAATTTTGAAGTTGTGTTTAAAACCATATTTTCAAATCTTAAAAACCATTTTCAAATTACTGTGAAATTGTTATTTTTTTAGGTGAGAAATGTTCATTTTGGAACCCTCTCTCCACGTCACATCCTTGCAACCTCGATAGAGCTCTGCTTGGATGTCGGCGTGGGGGGAGCGGTAATTTTGTTTTATTTTATTATATGCAATATTATGCTGTTTTATTTTTATGGATTGACAATGGATGGTAATTATGTTTATTTGTTCATAATTAATAAATATTATTAATATTAATACATTGTTTTATATGTTTAAATAAACTAAACTTAAATTTTTCTGTCGAAAGTTTTCCGGCCCACAGCCAACACATAACGCAAGAAAGCAAAATCTACATAGTGCAGATTTGTGTAAGAGCGTGGAGAATCGCCAATGATATGTACCCGTGAAGACTCAGCGTGCGGAACGCAGGGGTCGTAACGTCAATATTATCCTCATAGCTGAAACGAGAAATAAGGAAGAAGTCTCTGGCTGCTTCCTCGTTTCTCATTTCTGTAAAATCGACCTAAATTTATATTATACACGGCTCAAAATCACCACACCGAGTAGTCCAGTGGGCACTCAGTAAATATAATGTAAACACAAAATGCGCCTAAGGTCTATTAAAGGGAAAGGGTACGGGAATAAATTAAATTAAAATTCGTTGATATAACTAAATTAGAAGTAAATTAATTATCGGTATGCTAAAACGATTAAAATAGTAAAATCCCTTAACAAGTAGTTATTGATTCAATTAAATCATGGATTAAAATTAGCGATTACGGGGTAAAATAAGCATTACATTAGTTAAATTAAGTTAATTCATTGATAAAAATTAGAGTAATTTGAATAAAAGTAACCCGATAAATCTTCGAGTAAAATTAAGCAGAACTTTGATTAAAAATATTGAAATAATTTATAAAAATGAAGTAGACTATTATTTTATAAACAAGCAATTCGAGTGACTGTAATTAATACAATTCGCTGAATTAATTTAAAGGTAACTATAAATTAAAAAGTAGCAAAATGTACTGATTTGGTAAACAAACTTTTCGGTAAATTAATATAGATTCATTGAGCAAAAATAGAGTAGATAAAATAGATTAATAGTAAATTAACTCGTGGATAAATTCAGTGGTTAACCTAAGGTAATTCGTCCATCAAGGTAAAAGTAATTCATTGCTTCAAACCAAAGTAACAGTTAGTTGAAACCAAAATAACTCATCGCTTAGAATTAGTGTAATCGCTAACGAAAATCAAAAAATCCTTGGATTGAACAATTTCTTTTTAGATAAGTTGTTAAGGCAATGTTTAATATAAGTCATTCGAATTAGAAATACGGTAATTGTAGAATAAAAATGGGTAATTTATAAATTAAAAATGTAAAGATAAAGATAAATAAATCTGCAACTGAATAATAAATATCGGTTTATTAACACAAGATTACTATTATAGGAGTTAAACTTTACAGCATTATTAAATTCAATCGACATTGATATAAATCAAGGAAGTGAGTAGGTTAAGTCGCTGTGAGAAAGAATAAAATCATCTTCACGATAGTATTTGTTTAATTACTGATAATAACCCCAAAACCGTTTGAGGACCCAGAAGTTCCGCGACTATCTCCCTGTAAGATTAAAACAAACGACTTAAAATGTATTATATGAACCAAATAAAAATCATACCAACATCGGCTTACTGATCTGAACCAGTTTATCATCCATAACATGAAAGCATTACAATTACTAACGTCGGAGTAATAATGTTAATCGTTAGTAGAAATCCAATGGCGCTAGTAGAAGTACCGCAAACATGTCGAGAAAGTTAAATTCCAATAGATCGAAGTAGTAAACCGTTCCAAAAATTTAGAAAATAAATCGAGCAAATGTAGCCAAGATTCCAACCCGTTCAAAATGAATAAAAATTCCATGACATAGCGATGTATCAAACCGACCAACCAGCGGAAATATGTCGGATATTGAATCATGACGGAAATTTCACCACGAGATCATGCCAATCTACTAAAACATCCTCGAATAACACTAACTAGTAAAATAACATCCGGACTAGGTTACTACCAAACCTAAAATCAACCGACGATCAATCACGATTTCATTTAACCGGAAATCCGGTCAATCATTACCAACAACTTTAGAACGTACAAAGTTAACCAACGGAAATGCACCGTTATCACGATAGACCACTATCGATTGAATCAGGAATTTATAATTCCCCTTTTCGTAAATAAATAATTTCAAGTTTAAAATTATAAATCCTTAATAAATAATGACCCCTCATAACTTAGTTCTAAATAAGAGTTAATCATATAGTTAACTGCAACCACCCCTATTAGCAGAGTACCCAAATCGGGTATTGACATCCGAACGCATTACGCCAAACTACCCAATCATCCCGCCCTCTCCGAATCTTCTAAATAAGAATACTCGTGAACATTTGAAAGTCTGAGAAATAGGTTATTCCCTTCGCGCTTCTAGATATTACATGCATAAACTAGAATGACGGTTTGAACGCTTTTACGTCGAATAATTCCTAGAAACCCCGATATATTTCGTCCCTCAAATACTGTACCGATCACCGGTTAATCAGGTACAAGATAAATTCAATATCTTAATTATGAGAAGTGTGGTTTCGTCTATGAACCAAAAGTCAACCTGAAGCACCCGTAGGGTACAGCATATTGATAGTCATAAGTAAGATTTCTATGGTCGCTGATAAAGAGTTCAGTTCGCGAGCGTTAACAATTTTCGGAACGACCCACAACCATCACGAATCCCGATAGACGTTCTGTTTTCACCGACCCCATTAATAATTAGTTCACCATGATACTTCTACAATTAATTAACGACCATCAAACCTTGCAGCCGGTCTGGATAAAGTTCATTTCAAATTTTACGTACTAAATGGTTTATCCACAATATCGTTGCAGATAATGCCACGCGATCAGACTACGACCCAAGCAACTGACGCAAAGTACCCGAGAAAGGCACCACAAGCCACAGACGTCATCAACAACCTTCGATCACAGTGGCCTTACCCTACCACTTGGAGATTATTGGGTCTCGCAACAGACCCTTGCGGACTAGCAGGTCAACAATATCCGGCCGAAGAGACATACGAACATGCCCAGAACCTCCTCACCCATTGGGAAAGGGTGCAGGAGCAAGTGGACCTCAATGTAATAAAAGCCCGGATGTACCTCGCGAACGTGGAGGAGGACATCCGCGTCGGGCGTATCGCGGAGGCATATTCACCTCACCCAGCCCGCGATACCCGATGGCCCTATACGGTGGCGGCTCTGAAGAAAAGCCTGAAAAGACAATTTCCCGAGGAATAACTATAATAATTATAATGTTCATGTCGTAATTGATTTAAAAAAATAAAAATTAAAAGTCTTTCGTGTTATTTCTCCTTATAGATAAATTCGTTCTATAATCTTGTTTAATTGAATAAATTAAGATTTAATTAAGTCAATAAGAAATTAAAATGTTCTCTTTTGTTATAGTGATGTCTTCCCTACAAATCCTACAAACTGAACTGGATCACGCGAGGCAGTCAAACGCGGATCTGCTCACCCAGATTATCCAAATAACCCGCGAAATACAGCAGATGAAGGCAACATGGTCAGATCCAACAAAAATGAGAGCTGTCTACCACCGACTCACGGCGGCACAGAAAGGCTGGGCGGAAGAGCGACAGCTCAATCAGAACCTGCGCACTCAAATCCGAGGACTAGAAGTCGCCCTAGCAGTCTGCCGGGAGGGGGAAGCGGTAACATATTCGCTCGTCTTCGCCCCATCTCAGATGCCGCAGAAAAGTACTCAAGTCGCGGAGCAATCTATCACCCCAGTAAATAATCGTCGGCCGGGACGTAAGGAACGTGCCCGACGTCGAGCAATCCAGCTTCAAACTCATTAACTCGTAAATACTGCGTGTGTTGTTGATTCGAATAGAGTAGTCATATTCATAGTTGATTTGTTTCCTTGATATTTGTATGCCGGCATTATCATAAATGTTCGCATCACGTCACCGAATCTTCGTCTCATCTTTCCACAGTTAAATAAGAACCTAATCTTGAATTTCTACAAGGGACAGAGCAAAGCGAGCATAGGTCTTCTATTGACAGCTCGTGAACCCGAGGGTTGTCCGAGCAACTATAGTACTAGCAATAATACTCAATTTTTGCGGGCAATCCATTACTTGAACGCATTACCAACGTTGCCTAGCAACGGGTGCCAAGTGGCGATTAACATCATTTTGTATGGCGTTACTGGGGCAACAACCGGTCAATTCAAACAAATAACAAAACCCTGTAACCCACCACATCAAATAAAATATATATATTTATATTCTATTAAAAAATTTAATTATTAAAATAAAAAATAATTCGCCCACGATAGGAGTTGAACCCCCAAACGAATTATTACCGACACCACTGATGTAAGAATTTTGAAAATAACTCATTCAAGATAGGATTTAAACATTGAATTAGTTTATGAAAATAATTAATAGGATTATTTACATGTAAATACTTAACCAAATTCTATAAATTTATAGCAAATATACTGTTTCTAATGAAAATTCAATATTTTGATAATAATTCACCAGGTTAGTCGGATACTAATTTACAAGTTCATTCGACTCTATAAATTATTAGCGATACCATCAACTAAATTCGTTGTGTTTTCAGTGTTTTTATGAAAATAAGTCACTGGGTTTACAAATGAAAGTAACCGATAATTTCGGACATTAAAGCTTTATGTAGCCAAAACTGATTAAATAACCATTAAAAATTCATCAGGTGATACCTATTAAATATTTCAATAATTTATGATTCAAACTAGGTATATTATAATACTTTTCGATAAATTTATGGATAAACTATTACATGGTTTGTTATAAAGTTATTCAAAAGGTTAAGAATTTTAACCCTAAATAACGAAAGATAACTTTTAACCCTAAAAGATGAAATATAATTTTTAACCCTATGTGATTAAAAGTTATAACATGTTGTAAACCAATAATTACTAAATACCAAGTAAACACATGTCTTTAATAAAGAGTAGTTGGTAAAAAACATACATATATTTAAAAATCGTTGACAATTTTTAAGTACCTGTTAAAAATGGTTTGAAAATATGAATAAAAATTTGAATTTAAGAATATTAAATTGAAAATCTCTATTGAAATTAAAAAGTATATAAATTTGTTAATCGTCAATTTAAATAAACTCGTAAAATTATTGATTGATTAAATGCAATTGTTAATTAGAAATATTATTGACTGAACTTATTTTTTAATAGAAAGTTATTCTTGAAACAACATAAAAATCATATTTCAATAACTTTTCTTTAAATTAATTTTGAAAAAGTAGAAACCACATACTTTATTTTGATTGGCTGTTACTATTGACAACGACATTATTTTGCGATAAATTTAATCGCTAAACTCAAAATACTAATAAATTTATTAAAATTATTACAGTTTTCTTGAAAATAATTTGAAAAAGTAGAAACAAAATACTTGATTTTGATTGGCTGTTACTATTGATAACGACATTATTTTTCGATAAATTTAATCGCTAAACTCAAAATACTAATAAATATATTAAAATTATTACAGTTTTCTTGAAAATAATTTGAAAACATACAAACTATTTTTCAATAAACTTATTATTATTTAACTAAAACCGGTTGTTGAAAATACTAATAAATTTATCAATTAAAATAATTAAAATTTTAATGAAAATAATAATTTGAAAATGAAATTATAGAATACTTGATTTTGATTGGTTAATTCTATTTATTATCAATGACAACGACTCAAATTAATTCAAATTTTAATGTTCAAATTATTTTCTAAATATTATTGGTACCGCATTGATAGGAAATCATACTATTCAATCGAACATAATTTCATTAATCTTTTTAAATAAATCAACAAAAGTCATTTAAAATTATTATAATGTTGAACTTGTTGCTAATCACCGACTTATTTAACAATTATCCGAATCTAATTATATGCATTGTAAAACGCTACCACAATTCATTACTCTAAAGTTTCCTTATAAAGAATATCTCACCAATGTTTCCAAATCTAAAAAAGTTGTAATTATAACGATTCAAGCAAATAGATTGACTACAAAATTTCCATGTACAACAAATATTGGTTAAATTGACTATCAAATGTCGTAATTTATGGTTACCGTTCAATAAGAATTTGACTCTATAAAAATATACTAATTATCCCTATTAAAAGTTTAACAATTTATTGAACCACACATACTTTTCTTCAATACAAAATGAATTTAACAGTATAAGAAAAACAATATTTGTTAGCATATTGATAAAAATTGATATACTTTAATGTCCAAATGGATATCCAACCACCTTAAAATCTTCGATAAAATTTTAATGAATTTCTATTATAGTATCAATAAATACCACAAATCATCGACAAAAAGGATAAATCTACTCAATCCTTGAATTTATCTTCGATTCACCTAAAATCTATCATGTTACCAGTAAAGATTGCATTAATAAGCTACAATTTACTGACAATAATTCTACATATAAAGCTAATTATTGATTTCTCTACTTTACATTGGATTTAACCCCTAAAGTTACTGTAATTTAATGAATTACCACATTGAAATTTGTTTACATAAATCCTGCAATAGCTAGATTTATTAAAATGCAGTAAGAATCTTTAATGAATTTCTCTTATATGCAATAGTAAGACCCTAATATCCCAACAAATATTTGATTAAGACTCCTCAATCGTAACCAATTATTAAACTTATCACATTTATTTGTTAAATTACCGATCATTTCACGTAAAACTCTACTTTTATCTGTACATACTTAATATTTAACCATAATATTCTCTTTAAAATTGATATTTTACTGAGCATTTCATGTAAAACTCTACATTTCTCTGCACATACTCAATATTTAGCGAAAATATCTACTTTAAATCGATATATTACTGATCATTTTCAATAAAAACCCTATATTTATCGATACAAACTCAATATTTAGCCATAATTTATCCCTTAAAATTGATATATTACTGATCATTTTCATTAAAACCCCTATATTTATCTGTACAAACTCAATATTTAGCCAAAATATCACACTTTAAAATTGATATATTACTGATCATTAAAACCATATATTTATCTACACATACTCAACATTTAGCCATAATTTATCCCTTAAAATTGATATATTACTGATAATTTTCATGTAAAATCTAACATTGAATGATTATTTACATAAATTACTAGAAATTTTAATAAATAACACAAAATATATTAAGAATATTAACATATATTTTTTAGCATAGGTTACTAGAATACTAAAATATTATTCGAATGATAAATTGATCATTAAAATTGATAAAAGTAGATAATAATAGTAGTATTCAATTTGAAAATACTACTTCTTTGGTTATTTAAGAGTTAGTTATCAACTTTTGATATTCGATTAAATATTTTTTATCGTTAAATTGGCTTCAATATGGAAATTGTGTTTAATTAGACTAAAACTTGTAATAATGTATTGAATAATAGCTAGTATATTAATTTATCATATATGTCCACTTAGTATAATATAGAGCCTGTTAAATACTTTCATGAATTTTATATCTAATCGAAGTTCAATTGAAGAATTTATTAAGAATTTGACGTAAAATTTTAAGAGAACTGCATCAATTTTAGAGAGTATTCCAACATATGAATATTTCAGAGTTTTATATATAATTGAAAGGTTCGATTTATCACTAAGGATTGGGATTTTGATCAATTCTAGTATGCTTTACAAGTTTGAATATCGAGTTTAGATGTAGTAAGTTACTAAGGGAAATATTGAGTGAGAAATTTAATCGATTTATTATGACGTAATAATAATTTGTATATCATTTTATACAGTGTTAAAAGAAATTAATCAAAGGTAAATATTGAGTAGAAATAATCATTCAATGTTAGATTTTACATGAAAATTATCAGTAATATATCAATTTTAAGGGATAAATTATGGCTAAATATTGAGTTTGTATCGATAAATATAGGGTTTTTATTGAAAATGATCAGTAATATATCGATTTAAAGTAGATATTTTCGCTAAATATTGAGTATGTGCAGAGAAATGTAGAGTTTTACATGAAATGCTCAGTAAAATATCAATTTTAAAGAGAATATTATGGTTAAATATTAAGTATGTACAGATAAAAGTAGAGTTTTACGTGAAATGATCGGTAATTTAACAAATAAATGTGATAAGTTTAATAATTGGTTACGATTGAGGAGTCTTAATCAAATATTTGTTGGGATATTAGGGTCTTACTATTGCATATAAGAGAAATTCATTAAAGATTCTTACTGCATTTTAATAAATCTAGCTATTGCAGGATTTATGTAAACAAATTTCAATGTGGTAATTCATTAAATTACAGTAACTTTAGGGGTTAAATCCAATGTAAAGTAGAGAAATCAATAATTAGCTTTATATGTAGAATTATTGTCAGTAAATTGTAGCTTATTAATGCAATCTTTACTGGTAACATGATAGATTTTAGGTGAATCGAAGATAAATTCAAGGATTGAGTAGATTTATCCTTTTTGTCGATGATTTGTGGTATTTATTGATACTATAATAGAAATTCATTAAAATTTTATCGAAGATTTTAAGGTGGTTGGATATCCATTTGGACATTAAAGTATATCAATTTTTATCAATATGCTAACAAATATTGTTTTTCTTATACTGTTAAATTCATTTTGTATTGAAGAAAAGTATGTGTGGTTCAATAAATTGTTAAACTTTTAATAGGGATAATTAGTATATTTTTATAGAGGCAAATTCTTATTGAACGGTAACCATAAATTACGACATTTGATAGTCAATTTAACCAATATTTGTTGTACATGGAAATTTTGTAGTCAATCTATTTGCTTGAATCGTTATAATTACAACTTTTTTAGATTTGGAAACATTGGTGAGATATTCTTTATAAGGAAACTTTAGAGTAATGAATTGTGGTAGCGTTTTACAATGCATATAATTAGATTCGGATAATTGTTAAATAAGTCGGTGATTAGCAACAAGTTCAACATTATAATAATTTTAAATGACTTTTGTTGATTTATTTAAAAAGATTAATGAAATTATGTTCGATTGAATAGTATGATTTCCTATCAATGCGGTACCAATAATATTTAGAAAATAATTTGAACATTAAAATTTGAATTAATTTGAGTCGTTGTCATTGATAATAAATAGAATTAACCAATCAAAATCAAGTATTCTATAATTTCATTTTCAAATTATTATTTTCATTAAAATTTTAATTATTTTAATTGATAAATTTATTAGTATTTTCAACAACCGGTTTTAGTTAAATAATAATAAGTTTATTGAAAAATAGTTTGTATGTTTTCAAATTATTTTCAAGAAAACTGTAATAATTTTAATATATTTATTAGTATTTTGAGTTTAGCGATTAAATTTATCGAAAAATAATGTCGTTATCAATAGTAACAGCCAATCAAAATCAAGTATTTTGTTTCTACTTTTTCAAATTATTTTCAAGAAAACTGTAATAATTTTAATAAATTTATTAGTATTTTGAGTTTAGCGATTAAATTTATCGCAAAATAATGTCGTTGTCAATAGTAACAGCCAATCAAAATAAAGTATGTGGTTTCTACTTTTTCAAAATTAATTTAAAGAAAAGTTATTGAAATATGATTTTTATGTTGTTTCAAGAATAACTTTCTATTAAAAAATAAGTTCAGTCAATAATATTTCTAATTAACAATTGCATTTAATCAATCAATAATTTTACGAGTTTATTTAAATTGACGATTAACAAATTTATATACTTTTTAATTTCAATAGAGATTTTCAATTTAATATTCTTAAATTCAAATATTTATTCATATTTTCAAACCATTTTTAACAGGTACTTAAAAATTGTCAACGATTTTTAAATATATGTATGTTTTTTACCAACTACTCTTTATTAAAGACATGTGTTTACTTGGTATTTAGTAATTATTGGTTTACAACATGTTATAACTTTTAATCACATAGGGTTAAAAATTATATTTCATCTTTTAGGGTTAAAAGTTATCTTTCGTTATTTAGGGTTAAAATTCTTAACCTTTTGAATAACTTTATAACAAACCATGTAATAGTTTATCCATAAATTTATCGAAAAGTATTATAATATACCTAGTTTGAATCATAAATTATTGAAATATTTAATAGGTATCACCTGATGAATTTTTAATGGTTATTTAATCAGTTTTGGCTACATAAAGCTTTAATGTCCGAAATTATCGGTTACTTTCATTTGTAAACCCAGTGACTTATTTTCATAAAAACACTGAAAACACAACGAATTTAGTTGATGGTATCGCTAATAATTTATAGAGTCGAATGAACTTGTAAATTAGTATCCGACTAACCTGGTGAATTATTATCAAAATATTGAATTTTCATTAGAAACAGTATATTTGCTATAAATTTATAGAATTTGGTTAAGTATTTACATGTAAATAATCCTATTAATTATTTTCATAAACTAATCCAATGTTTAAATCCTATCTTGAATGAGTTATTTTCAAAATTCTTACATCAGTGGTGTCGGTAATAATTCGTTTGGGGGTTCAACTCCTATCGTGGGCGAATTATTTTTTATTTTAATAATTAAATTTTTTAATAGAATATAAATATATATAATTTATTTGATGTAAATTTAAAAATTTATAGAAATTGGTAAAGTAAGTCTTGTATAATTTTTTATATTTAGTTAAGTTGAAATTTTAAACTTGTTGAATTATTTTCTTAAAATATTGTAAATCCAGTGATAAAATTTAAGTTTTGAGTGACTTGATTTTAATTAAATAAACTATCAATATACTATAGTGCTTTTAAACTTAAATTTTCATGAAAATTATTAAAGTTTTATGATTATTTTGATAAAATTGTTATGTAATATACTACTAACAAAATAGTCAGTAAGCTAAATAATTTAGAATTGAACATTTATTTTTAAGACGAGTTTGATCTTAATTTATTATGTTTAATGATTATTTTATAATTTTTTATGTAATAATATAATTAACAATTAAAAATTTCATGTAAATATAATTTTTTATTAAGTATTTAAGTTTTATGATTATTTTGATAAAATTGTTATGTAATATACTACTAACAAAATAGTCAGTAAGCTAAATAATTTAAGATTGAACATTTATTTTTAAGACGAGATTGATGTTAATTTATTATGTTTAATGATTGTTTTATAATTTTTTATGTAATAATTTAATTAAAAATTAAAAATTTCATGTAAATATAATTTTTTAATATATCACATGCAAGTAACATGAATCAATAAGGTAAACGAAACTCATACGTTTATATGAAGTAAAAAGT
This sequence comes from Schmidtea mediterranea, assembly GCA_022537955.1. Taxonomy (NCBI): domain Eukaryota; kingdom Metazoa; phylum Platyhelminthes; order Tricladida; family Dugesiidae; genus Schmidtea; species Schmidtea mediterranea. Next base: position 60,218,491 of record CM039680.1, on the reverse strand, counting down.
ATAATAATAATACTAATAGTACTAGTGAATGATTTTGCTAAGTCTACGACTTAGTCGTAGACGTAGTTGTATGCGTGTTGGGCGCTGATGGGTACGAATGGGTACGGATGGGTGCGGTTGGGTGTGGTTGGGTGCGGATCTGTGAGGATCTGTGCGGATGGGTGTGTGTGTGTGAAATGTTTAAGCACCAAAGGTTCTAGAAGGTAGGTATGTGGAAGGTTCTAGAAGGTAGATGTGTGGAAGGTTCTAAAAGGTAGGTGTGTGGAAGGTTCTAGAAGGTAGGTGTGTGGAAGTTGGTAGGTGTGTGGAAGGTTCTAGAAGGTAGGTGTGTTGGTCCACAACTACGTGATATAATAACAGTTAGGTAACGGTCTCCGAGTAGTGACCAGTGACATAATAAGTGTGACCAGTGACATAATAAATGTGACCAGTGACATAATAAGTGTGCAATTGACCAGTGGTCATGTGACGTAATTATGAGGTCACCAAAGGTCAATTACTGGGTAGCAACTAGTGGATAAAGGTCAATCTCCAGGTAGCAAAAATGTGTGCAGAGGTCAAATGTTACGTAATAATTACGTAAGCAAAGGGGGTTGTATCTGACGGGCTCACATCCTACTACTGTGGAAAATAAACATCCTCCCAATCACTGTAGAATGACCTGAAGTTTTCGTATGAAAGATCGAACGTTACTGGGATGATAGACCAACAAGAGTAGACATAATAAATTCATGGCAATTCTATTTTTAAATCCAAGCATCTAAGAATCTAATGAGTATAATTAGATAAATATTTTATAATAATACCCTCACTATTAATCAAAACTAATAAAGGAAATTATAACTGAGAAGAGACGATTAATTAGCAAAGATTCCTTCGAGATCGATGAAAAATAAATTATGACAAAGTCGTCGATTGTAGAATAAAAATTCAACGATGTCACTATACATCATTGATGATCGGCAGCACAGAAAATGTATGCATAATAAATCAAAATTTTTCTACCTGATTTTGCTTACGATGAAATAATTCCGAATGTCAATTCAATCGTAATGGAAGAAAATTTTATTGATTAGTCAACACCAAAAGCTTACGCCTACGCCATTGGATATATAGCCGATTACATGAAAATTTCGTCTCATTTTCAAACAACTTTAATGAATAATCAACAGAGCACAATCCAGATGAACGAGAAGTCAAAGAATGAAAAGCCGAATAACAATGATTTCGATCGACAAAACAAGACCAGGAGGAATAATCCGAAGGAGATCAATGAAGATAAAGGTAGCATTATGTTTTATTGTGTAATGAAAGTTTTAATCTCCCATTTACAAGGAACATCTAAGCCGCCAAAATCAGCTATAACCCGGGCGCTAAAACTAAAAAGTCTTCCAATCGATTACCTAGAGCACTAACGAGACAACTGGAACGAAGCCGTAATAGAAAATTCGACCCTATAAAATGAACAATCCAAGAAAATATAAAATGTAAAGTCGTGCTTCATGACCAAACCAATTATGATTTCAATGACTAAAATTATCATGTTAGCCCGGATTGTTCTTATGTTTTCTTAGTCTTAGGCCGAATATTGTGTCTTTATGCCTGTGAATAGGGAACATACTGTAAATCGTAGGACAAACTTGAATCGCAGTGTTTCCTTACTGCATAGACATGGAGCAAACGGAAAGCAAACCCGATAAGGCAAACCCAAGGCTACAATTAGACAGGAATTATAATTTTTTAATAATAAACATTGCGTCGGCTAATTTACCCACCTTTTCACCGCTCAAACCGTATCAAACATCAGATAAAAGGACATTAGGATCAGTGCAAAGCAACAGAATACATTAAGTAATTATAATTTATCCATTAACACATGAAAATTGAGGTATCACGATATTTCTCACAACATAAATAAGATGTCCCCCATTTCCGCTTGAAAGTTGTATGAAATTCCCTTTTATCACTTCGCTAATAAAATTACAGATCATCAGTCTTGATATAGCACATGATTCCTGGATCAACGCATCCAGAATTACAGTGCGTTTCCCGGCACGAACAGCAGCGCGATGCTGACAAGCCATGTGGGATGCTGGATTTTCAATCTCTCCAGTATGGGAATCAAGAGAGGGTCGCCATTTCTACCACGATGAGATAGACTTGCCATATGTGCAATCTAGCGAGAACCTGACCGCAATCCAGTCCGTGAAGCTAGGCAGCGAGCAGAATTTACCCTCGCTCGTCTGAAAAAACACCAACAACAGACCAGATGACAGGTAACCATGGTCAGACGGAGGATAGCCAGAAAAATTGTGGACATCGCCGCCGGAAGAATCCCCAGTACAGATGGTTATGCTACAAACTACGTAGTATCGTACGAGCTCGATAATCCAGCTCTGGCAAATATAGTGACGCCAATGAACGTCGTAGTACCAAGACGACTACTACCCAGGAGTATGCGGGACTTCGAACGAAGTTCACCGCAGTTGCAGGAGCATTCATATGCTCGAGATCGATCCAGATTTTCATCCGGCTCGCGTCATGAGAATCATCCAAGAAGATAGAAAAAGCGATTCCTTTGTAATAAAAATATAAATTTCTTTAGAATTCTTTCGTTATATAATTTACTAATGTATACAAAAATTTAATTCTCGAATAATTAGCATAATAACGCTGAATTGTAATAATCTGAATAGGGCATTTTTGTAGAGTCCCAATAGACGTCTTGGTAGACGAGCTCCAGATTGATAATAAAATAAAAGGTCCATCCATAATTAATTCAAAATTTTCATAATAAAATTCCGCAAAGTTATTAACTGGTAATTTGTTTATAGATATGGAGTCCTTCAGTATCCTGCGTAAAGAGCTAATAAAATCTCGAAGGTAAAATACAGAGTTCCACAGTCAACTCCTTCAAATGAGTCGCGAGATCCAGAAGATTCGCGCAACATGGGTAGAACATACAAAGGTGAGGGCAATCTATCAGCGACTGACCACCGCGCAGCGTGGATGTGCGGAAGAGAAACAGTTGGCGCAAAATCAAAAGACTCAAATCAGAAGTTTGGAAGTGGCACTGTCGGCTTGCCAGGAGGGCAAAGCAGTGATTTATCCACTGGTATTTGAGCCAGCACAGCCAGCCTACTAGGATATGATGAGCATCACTAAACCGGTAGCCGCTAAACGTTCTCAGCAACGACCAGGAAAGGCGGAACGCACAAAACTTCGCGCTACAAGTCGCAGATCAGAATCAAAAAATAAGAGTCCCCACAATTTAACTGTGTAATTATATTAAAAAATAAAGTATTCTTCTAGTTATTTGGAACTTTAATAATTGACTTAAAAATATTCCGTTCAATCGAAAAATGTGCGAGTAGAATTCATGTAATTATTGATTCTTGCAATTGTTGGGCCAAAACACAAACGGCCTTGTAAATGTTTAAATGAATCGGTAACACACATGCAGATATAACATACGAATTTAAATTCAAACCTATTAAAACACCAATTAACCCTATCAAAATATGAGAGAGAAAACAATAAAATATAAAATCATAAACACAAAAATAAATTAAAATAATAACAAAATGCAACAAGATCCGCACCAAATAAATATAGACATAACACGAAAACCCAATGATTTTGACCAAATTTGATAATTTAATAAAAAATGAGAAATTTCATGAAAATGAAATAAAAATCAAATAATTTGAATTAGAAATAATTCAATAAAAAATCAAAAGAAAAAATTGTCAAATAAAATCTCAAAATAATAAAATTAAAGATTAGAATATACCAAAAAATTCCAAAGTCAAAATTTGTTTTACTAAATCAAAAAGAACACGCAAGGTTAGGGTCGTACAATAGGTATATATACCGATTTATTTTTACACAATTTTAATCGGTTTTTAACCAGAATCAGTTTTCAGAAAGTGAGAGTTTTAATTGAAACTCTCTCTACGTCGCATCCTTGCAACCTCAATGGAGCTCTTCTTGGGTGTCGGCGTGGGGAGAGCGGTGTATTTATGCTATTTTGTTGAATGTATCGGGTATATTATGCTTTTATTTTTAAATAAATTATTATAATGCATAAATTTATTTTTCATTGTCGAAATTTTTCCGGTCCACAGCCAAAGACACATCACAAGTTAATAAAATCCGACATATTATTCGAATTCGTGTAAGTGCGTGAAATATCGCCAATGATTCGTGCCCGTGAAGGCTCTGGCGTGCGGAACGCAGGAGCTGGAACGTCAATATTATCCCGTATAGAAGAAAGGAGGGATAAGGAAGTGGTCTTTTGGCTACTTCCTCGTCTCTCGATTTCTTTAAATTCGTCCTAAACTATCTTACACACGGCTCAAAATCATCACACGAGTAGTCCAGTGGGCACTCATTAACTATAATATGAACACAAGGCGCCTAAGGTCAACCAGGGAAAGGTAACGGGAATATAAAATGAAATCGTTGTTATAAATTTAAAATCAATTATAGATTCAAACTATCACTAAGTATTTAATATAACTGTAAATTTTCAAGCTATTGAGGCGAAGTTAAAGTAATCATAAATATTGAGTGGTTACCACGAACTAATTTTAAAATAGGGAAACGAATTTAAATAAATTATAGGTTCAAGTAGCTGCTATGAACTTAAAATATAAGCTTTAATAAGGGTTAAAATGAAATGCTAAGAATCATTTTATTTAATTGTTAATTTGGGCTAAATACAACATGTTAATTACTAACCTAATAAGTATAATTTGATCAAATTCGGATAGAGTGTAGTTATAGGTTTTAAGACATTATTCCACTCTGAAGCTTAATAACTAGTTCAATATAAACCCAAAATAAGATAGAGAATCAACGCCTACTTGAGTGAAGATTACAGCTAGTGGGGTAGGTATAAGATCCCAATTGAGAATCAGATACTTCCTAAGGCAAATAATAAAATCAAATCATGAGTGTGAGCCTCAGACAACCTTTCTGAGGCCAATAGAAATTTTCCTTAAATTAAACACGGAAACCATTCGCATATTAATTGGAACCAAATAAATTTAATAAAGAGAGAAAAGCGGAAAGGACTTAGTCACTATCACTTCTAGATATAACAATTACCATGATAAGTTTTCGATACAAGGAAAATTGAATTAAACAATATTTTAAATAATAAAAGTACAGTAGATTAAAAATATACAAAACCCACACAACTACATAATAAAGAACATCGTTATCAAGTAATACCAAGACTCCATCAAATCTACGGAATAAAAGGATGAATGGCGGCGGATTTTTTCCGAATTCCTCCGGGTTAGGTTTAACTTCTAAGGCCCAGAAGCCAGAAAAATCACTGAAAATACTAAGAATACAAAATCGAAAAATTTAATTCCTAAATAATACCTGTCATCAATACGATCAACTCGAATACCCCGAACAACTAAGAACAAAAAACGTTAAGAATTTAATTTCCAAACCGTGATTACTAGTAATGCGATCTAAATGGGACATCCTTGAAAAGCATGAATAAAGAATTTATGAATTTAAATAGTACTTATCACCTGTGCGATCAAGAAATAAAATTCTTCTCTAGATTTTATGACCTAGAAATTAACAATTCCGAATAAAACTTCTATTTTCAAGTACGAGATTAGGCGATAAACAAATTCCGAGCGGCAATTGTAATGAAGAATTCTCTATAATATAACTCAAATAATAAATAAAAATTTTTAGGAATAATTTTATTAAATGAAGGGATTAAATCCACCATGGAAATTGCGATAATGAAAATTTCATCTAGACGTAAAAAAATCATAGAATAATTCTCTAAAAGGGCTAAAAGTCAATAACCTTAAATATATAATATCTATTACTTGTTATGAACTAATTGATTGCCCACGAGGGTTCATCCACCAGAAATAGTGTGATACACCGAGAAATGTTAGACGCTATAGACGCTTGAAATAATGACAAAAACTTGTAAAAATTCACAATAACAAGGAATAGATAGTAGGTACATTGTAATTTACTAAAATAATATTTAAAAGCCATAAAACTCAAACGTACGTTGAATTACTTTTAGTAAAAATTTAGTTCCTTAAAAATAATTAAAAGTAACACAGAGAATAAACCTTGATCATAAATCCAAATATTTCAGACAAATATCATAATAATCACACTTTTACCATTAGATAATTAAATAAACCAGGACTCCGTCCGTATTCATAAATACAGTAAACGTCCACCTCAAGCGAATGTTCAAGCCAGCCGTTCATAGAAATCCATCTCTCTCGTCTGTAACACCTAGGAATTAATAGTAAATCGGAGAAATTTTATTCAAATAAAATATTTCGCAACCACAATCGAGAATATTGTTGTCGAATGGCCTACCCCATCGCCCAAAGATAATGCTCTAAAAGACTAAACAAAACAAAATTAATAAATTAATAAAGTAAAATCACATTAATACCTGCCATGAATTTATTGCGTTTTACTGATGTGAATGGAAATGACATAAGTCTGGTAGAAGTCGAAATATGTATAGTCAATTTGAGGGTTATGCCTAATCCGATCGATGATAATGTTTTCAATTTTTCGCAAACCATACTACGATTCCGACAGCAACAAATAATATCAATGGTAAATATGTCACATACCATCAACAATATATCTAATAGACGTGACCTGCACAACACACTCACAGTATTAGCCAATTCTCTCTGGCAACACAGTAGATACACACACATGCTTTTCCTCACCCGAACTATATAGGGGAGATCGACAGATCGATAACCATAGAATTTTTGGAAGAAATCAAGAATGCATTACCAATCAACATACATCGGTGAGAAGACGACGGAAAAGTTACCCGATGAGGTCAGGGATATAAACTTAGAAGCTCGCTATTTAAGTAAATTTTATTTCCTATGAATTTATTTGATTTGTCTTTTTTACCACTTATTTTTCTACAGACAAAATGTTAATGTTAAAATTCGGGTATCCAGCAACTTTATTTTTTTTTTTCGATTGCCCTTTTAAAACAAAAATTCATTTAGTAAGCATTGTCATTAAATATCATTAAATAGGCAAATCTTAGTTTTGTTGGATGAGCGTACGTATCGACTATAGGGCGATAAATGATTTTTGACTTCGATTTCGCTTCATGAATAGGTTACTAATTATTGTTGGGTAGATGAAGTCCTCCGTTGAATAAGTGAGCTTCTGGAATATCCTACCAAGACCTGGGCAAACAACAACCAAATCAGTATGCCATTAGATTTAACTCTCAAGTTTAGGGTCAGTTACAACTTTAAATTTTATTCCTGGAATAGGCGTATCTATAGGAAAAGTAATTTTGCTTCAATTAGTAATATTTATTCATGGATGTCTCAACAATTACTAATACCCTGTGTTTCAATTGGGAGTATCATGGGTTGATTTATGCCTAAGTAACTCATCATTCATTGTCATTCATTTCCACGTCAAATTTTTCAACCATGAAAGGAGAATACTTCTCAATCAGGAAAATATTCAAAAGAGAATCCAATTACTTCTTGGTTCACATTCATCCCTTGAGTGTTAAGAAATTATTTTTTTTTGTTATTTATGAAGTTATTAATAAACAAAGGGGGAAGTTTGAAAGTATTACTAATTAAAAATTTAGAAGTAAATCATTATGGCGGAAGTTAAATAAGATTTGGGCCTCTACCCAATAGTTGACAAGATTAGGTAAATTTTTGATGACAATTGCTTCGTAAATGGAAATTTGTTTGGGAGAATAAAAGACAGTCAATTGGCTTATGAAGACGAAATAGTTAACAAATTAACAACTCTGAATTTATATAAGGATTTGACTTTCGTTTGTTTTCCTTTTACAGTGGTCGTGCACAGATACATTCAATTAGATTTAGGTATAAATTAACTCGAGTACCCTTGCGTTTAGGCCTCATAGAGGTATGACGATATTATATAGATTGCATGGTATCGGTATGTACAGTCAATATGTTTATTTACATTTTTATACATATAAAACTTAAGATAATAATTTATTTATACTATTTAATGAAGTTGCGGTTTTATAGTTAGTTTATAATTTTAATCTTTTGCCATCGATGGTTCCTAGGCGACCATATATAATAAGTTAAAGTTATCATGCGTTTACGATCGATATTTAATAAATGTTGAAAGCGAAGTGTTAAATTTATGGTAAGTGCAATAAGAAGTAACTAATAATAGGATTAATGGAGGGCGTGAATTCTATCAAACTTTAGTAACTAAGGATTATCTCTTACGATTTGATTAAACAATAAATTACAGGATCTAATGCGACAGGTATTATAATTATCAACTGGAAAAATTGAAATGTATTAAACGGCCCTAAACAACTAATCATTCAGTTACAGTTGGTTTCAATCTGATTACTTCATATTTACATCTTCAATTCCGTTAGGTACTTAAATTAGCATATAAATTTGTCCGGAGATGAACTATAATACAAATAGGGTGTTATAAATTAATTACTTTAATTAATTCTTGTTCAGAAAGATCAGGACCCTTTGTCTACGTTCCCACGCACGTTGCCGATCAGTGGCGACAGGCCTGGAGATGCGTCTGGCGGGAAAAATACCCTGATGTGCCCCAACCAAGAGAAACCCAAGGGAACGCCTTATCCACGGTGGAAAATGACAGGAGACCGTTTATGCAGAACGGACAAATAGGCGGTCAGAATCCGGCCCAGGAAATTCATGATCGGGCCCGATCTCTTCTGGCACGCCTCCAAGACCACCAACGTCGGGTCGACTCCCATGTGATCTGGGCCAGACAATACTTGGCAAACGTGGAGGATGATATCGCGGTCGGTAGGATCGCCGATACCTACGATTACATGCCGCCAGCCAGCTCCAAGCGGACCAGAAATACAAAACGCCCAGTTTTCGTATACCGTGAGTAATCTTCAACTCGGCCGGCCGCTGAGGATTATATTCAAGGTCCCCACCCAGGTCCTCCACCCAGTGAATGATCCGACTATGGAGTCACAATGGACCGTATATGATTGAATTTTAAGCTAAATAAATAATTAGTTGCTGTTCTTGAGTTTTCCTTGTTTGCTTAGTTAATATTGTAGAATTGTGAGATAAATTAATAACTCGAGATTTACAGACAAAAAATTGACAATAATATTTGCAGAAATGGAATCCCAAAAAATTCTACAAGAGGAGCTGGAACGCTCGAGGGCAGTCAACAAAAGCTTATATGAACAGATTATCCAACTATCCAGAGAAGTGCAACAGACGAAAGACACATGGGTGGAGCCAAAGAAAGCCAAACGGATTTATCAAAGGCTCTTGGCAGCACAGAAGGGCTGGATGGAAGAAAAACAACTGAACCAAAGCCTAAGAACAAAAATAAAGGGACTGGAGGTTGCACTATCTGCCTGTCAAGAAGGGGCAGCTGTAACTTATCCCCTCATCTTTGCTCCTGCCCGATTAGCCTATCGAGAGACGGTAGCAACTCCAAAAACGACACCAATAACGAACAGTTATCGTCCTGGACGAAAGGAGCGGGCAAAACGCCGAGCCGCTCGAATATTGAAAAACCCGCAACCAACACACTAAAATGCACCATTACGATATGTAGCCACTTGTTTTATTTTTAATATATAAGTGTCGAATTTTTTTTGTTTTATGATGAACTCAAACGATAAAATCTACCACACAAAAGGGACCTAATAATCTAAAGCGAGCACAAGTCTTCTAACGACAGCTCGTTGAACTCAGAGATCGTTTGGGCAATTACAGCTTTAGTAATAACGCTCACTTTTTGCGGACGATCTACCCACTCGAACACAGTTCCAACGTTGCTTAGCAACGAGTGCCGAGCGGCAGTAAGGAAATATTTATATGACGTTACCTGGGTAACTACGGTAAGATTAAAACAAACAATAGTACCCAGTAACCCACCACAATTATTGAATTCATACGGAAGGGACCGAGGCAGAAAATCGCGCGTAGACCTTCTATCTGTAGCGCGTTGGACCCACCATGAGGCCGGGCCTTAGCAGTTCTCCAGTAGAGCTCACCTTTGGCGGTCTCATAACCAGTGGTTACAGTTCCAGCGTTGCCTAGCAAGGGGTAACCACTGGAGGGTAGAAAGCATTGTATGTAAGGGGGTCAAGGTTAGAAACCACTACCCCAACATGTACATCAACTGTTTAATGATACCAACATACACCGGAATTATTCAATAAAACCCATCAATTATTGAATTTCGGGAATGACCAACTAAGTAATAAATACATAAATTGAGGAAAGTCGCTTCAGTATTGCTTAGTTATCTCGATGAGCGAGGATGGCAGATTCTTTTAAGACAATTGATGATAATTAATCATAGTTAAAATAGGTATATATCGTATAAAACATGTCTAAATATTAATAATTACTAATAATAGAAAATAATTACCGACTATAGGATAAAATTACTAATAATAAAATATAATTACTAAAAATAGGAAATAGTTAAAAATAGTATTTTTTGTTTAAATGAATTGGTAATAGCACGCAAAAATAATACGCAGATTTAAAAGCAGACCCTTAAAAATCAAATAACCACTTTAAAATATGAGAAAGAAATAATTAAAATATAAAATCGAAAACATAAAAATAAATTAAAATAATAACAAGATGCAACAAGATCCACACGAAATAAACACAGAAATAACAAGAAAACACAGGAATTTGACCGAAAATTGACAATTAATTAAAAAGAACAAGAGTTCATGAAAAATAGAAGTAAAATCAAATAATTGTGATTAGAAATAATTCAAAAAAATAAAAGAAACGAATTGTCAAATTAAATCAAGAAAATAATAAAATTAGAATTATATTAGACAAATAACTTCAAGGTCAAATTTTGTTTTACTGCATTAAATTTCACAAGCAAGGTTAAGGTCACGGAACAGGTATATATACCGATTCATTTTCACAGAATTTTAACTTAACTTAACCTTAGTTTGAAATAACAACTATTTTTCACTCGAGAAAAGCTTGTGTTAACTGAACAATTCGAGTTAATTCGGAACAAACTTAATTGAAACTTTTCCATACAGCGTACGAGCATCTTCAAGGTAAGCACTGCTTGAGGCTTGTATGGGAAATGTTATGCGTATGATGATAAAATGCTAATTATATGCCAAGCATGTTATGATGTTATACCAGAATATATATTTGAAGAAAATTACCTTTTGTCGAAATTTTTCCGGCCCACAGCCGAAACAGCACCACAAGTTAGCAAAATCATACACACCAATCGATCTGTGTAAGTGTGGTTCATCCGCCAATAACTCGTTCCCGTGAAGGTTCCGGCGTGAGCAACGCAGGAGCCCGAACGTTAATTTTATCCGTCATAGGGGAATTCTGGAGATGAGGGGTTAGTCTTTTGGCTGCTCCTTAATCACCCGTTTCCTATAAATTCGACCTAAAATTATCATTCCATATCGGCTTAAAATCATAAACGCCGAGTAGTCCAGTGGAAAATCGTAATATTCTAATATCTACACAAATAACCATATGATCAAATAAGGGAAGGGAGTGTGGAAAGTGTCGTAAATTGTTGCTACGTTATAAAATAAAAATTCAAATTCAAATAAGCCAACTAAAAATTAACAAAGTACCTAGTTTGAATGTTAATAAATTTCTGATGGATAAGAGAACCGCCAAGGATGGTTAAAATAAATCAATAAATAAATGAAGGTATCAATTTAAGCATTATATATGTCAACGAATAAAGTATGAGAACAAGAGATCCGAGTAAATAGCAGATGATTAAAAATATTGAGAGCACTAAACTTACTGCAACAATAAACGTGGAGTATAAATAATTCTAAAGTAAAAATCCAAATATGATGATTAGGATGAGTAAATAACGTCCGTGAAAATCCCACAACCCAAAATATAAAATCCATATAAAGTTTCTAAGATTAATAAGATGATACTCGGAGTAAAAATAAAATTATTAGACGATAGGATAACCTGATAAATGAGTAGTCATCTCATAAAGATTAAATTAGGAGATCGACCTAAAGAATCCGGAAAACCCTAAAATGATAAAAACTGCAAATTCTATCACAGCGGCAGTCATCGGCCTAATAAACTAGCGACCAATTTATAAAAAGACGTAAGATTACTTATCGTTCGTTTGGTAGATTAAATATAATTGGTATTGATAAATAATATAAAATGAATGAGATAAATACGCTCACAGTAAATCAAAATGTTCCGTCGGTAAAAAATGATTTATAATCAGGTACGACTAGTAGACAAACTGAGCTACCATAGGTAATTGATAATAATAAATCCGAATCCACATTGACTTCAAAAGCATAGAACTGAAATGACGGCCACACGTTTTGATTTGTGATTGAACATCCGAGGCTCAGATGACGGACGTCTATTGCCAAGATAAGGTGCACGGTCCATTGTTTGATGAAAGAGAATATTGACTGCAGATTTAGCCGATTAATGATAATTAACAAAACTATAATACTTACTAAATTATTTCGATCATGAACTATGAATAAATCAATTAAATGAGATAATTAAATCCACAATGGCCTGAAACGTCGACAATCCAAGACACACTAACTAGCGAGAAGGAAAGATTAAGGAGTAATTGACATAGACAGATGATTGTTTACCACTAGCAGTAGAGAAAATATGACACGTCGATCCAATTCACAAAAAGAAAATTTATATTCATATCTGCACATTTAAAAAATCAATGGTTCATTCATTTACTACAATATTCAACAAACCAATTTCGCCACGTCACCGCGGATAGAAAAAATTCATTTACACTCGATAGTGTGCCGCTCAATGAGTTCGTATAAATAACAAGTCTTCTGGTTGAAAGTTCATTTCACCTGAACGTCTTAATACATGCCAGCGCTGAATCAATCGAATTATTACACTCGATCAAGAGAGGAAGACCGCCACATCGTTCGACCAGAGAACCAACCAAGAGAAGGACCATAGGAAAAAGGAAACAGTCACCCAGGAGGTAAATCTTATCACTGTATTGAACTCCATTTAATCATAGCCTTTCACGAGAGACCAACCAGACCCAGATCGAAGGATAGTCTTGAGTACAAAAGTTAAGTAATCCAACTAAGTACCACGTAGTAACGGTACTATGTCAGTTAAAACCTGGAAGGAAAGTGAATCAGATCCTTGATACCGATCTACCGGAGAGACCTATATGCACGAGTCGCTCACAGTTATATTAAGACTAGGCCCATACGACCCAATAGTGTACTATAGTAGAAACCCCGACAGACCTTATAGGTACCCCTGTTTTCTGAATACCCAGTTTTATGGTTGTATACGCACAGGTTTGAGGGATAGAAGACGGTAAATAATGCATTAGACCATTCTACCTAATAAAGACCAAACGAGCAACACAACTCCTATAAATTTCTTTCATAACGAAAAGCCATATTATACAATTTATGTCTTAGATGAATCGTGGATGGATGCCTCGCGTATCACCGTACGCTTCCCTACACGATCTGCCGCAAGATGCAGGCAAGCAATATGGGACGCAGGTTTCTCGATCTCGCCTGTGAAGGAGTCCAGAAGAGGCTGCTCGAAAAACTATGATGATGTGGACCTTCCTTATGTAGCGATCAAAAGGGAACCGGGCCCGAGAAAGTCGAAGCCGCGCAGAATACATATTAGCCCGTCTCGAGGAACGACAGAAGCAGACGGATCGACAGGTGGAGATGGCTAGATATCACTTGGCCAGAGTGAACTCCGACGTTGCAGCCGGCAGGATCCCGGGCACCGACGGTTATGCCCCATTGTACGGGAAAACCTACGAACTGGGTGGCCCAGCACTGGAGAAGCTACCCACATCGATGAACGTGGTAGTTCCAAGGCAGATTCTTCCTAAAGAAATGCGAGACGAGGACTGCAATATCAGAGTAAGACGAAGTCAAAACCATCCTTATCCAAACTCAATCCGATGTTAACATGTCATAAGAAATAAATATTAAATCTTAAATGTTTTCTTTTATTCTTGGCCTAATAGTTATTTAATTTTTGAGATGGCAATGACATTAATCGAGTAACAAAATGATAGATACGGCTCAATAGGACAGATATTAAATAAGCTTCCGCCAATAGATTAACGTTAGATTTATCGAAAATTAAAGAAAACCTTACAGTTAAAGTTGGGTTAATTACTAATAAATTACTTAATTATAGATATGGATCCACTCAATACCTTGAGCAGAGAATTAATACGCTCAGGACGAGAGAATGCAGAATTACACCGACAACTGCTACAAATATCCAGGGAGATCCAAAAGATTAAAGCGACGTGGGTAGAACCCGCGAAGATGAAGACGCTGAACAAAAATTGAATGCAGCACAGCGTGGATGGACCGAAGAAAGACAGCTCTGCCAGGTACAAAAAACACAAACCCGCAGCTTAGAAGTGGCGTTGTCAGCTTGCCAAGAGGGCAATGCCGTAACGTATCCACTCGTATTTGCGCCGGCTCAGTTGGCATACAGAGAGGCCACTGACGCCATTATACCAGCTACGAAACCTTTGCCACGACGTCCAGGTAAGGCGTCGCGCGCTACCGATTTCTACGACGAGCTGAGTTATATGGTGTGTCAACCAATATATATTTGTGTTACTCATTGTTTTGTTTCATTAATTGGTCGCGTTTAAAATTAAAACTGTTTAATTAGAGCCAGAAGTGTTTTAAGAGAGTGCTAAGTTTATGTGAAAGGGATTGAAAGCAAGCAAAATTCCACATAGACCTCCTATCGGTAGTGCGTTGAACTCACTATGAGATCGGGCCGTAGCAGTTCTTTCGTAGCGCTCACCTTTGGCGATCTCATAACCAGTGGTTACAGTACCAACGTTGCTTAGCAACGGGTAACTATTGGATGGCAAGAAAAGTTATATTTATGGGGTCAAGGTTAAACACCACAAACCCCACATTACTATTAATTTAAATTTAGCTAAAAATAGCAAATAACAAATTACTATAAATAAATATGAATTAATTAAATTTAGTATAAATAGGAAAACATTTAGTTAGATGGACGGCAATAATCTTAAGAGAAATTTTAGCAGAAATTGTAGTTTTAAAGCTTAACAATTTTACAATAACTTGTGTAGTATTTTGCGTGGCAAGACGAATAAAACCTACATAGTAAAGTTATAAGGACTTTTTTTTGTTTTTCACCTTTGATTTCTTTATAAGTGACATAAAGTTTTCTACAAAATTTGACTCTGAATACCTTATATAAATCTGATTCATAATCAAATTTTGTAGAAAATATTACACTACATAGTAAAGGTTGAGACTGTGAGTAGGACTCAATAATATATAAAGAGATTGTATGGGAGAGAAAAACAGAATATAATTTTAAATCTGAAACTAAAATTTATCAGAACGAAGCTATTCAGTAAAGCGCTAATTAGGTGCTAACTACTTTAATTCATCTACTTAAATCAACAACCAATTATTATTTATATCAAATTAATTTAATATATTTTAATCTACAACCGCCCGTAATTATCGACCAATTCCTGGGGATCTACTTGATCGGAGATAAAATTTGAGAGGGAAATTAATTATGAAACGTTAGAACAAATCTGGTTCTAAGCGATCGCGTTAAATTAGGGATAACCACCCAATCTTATAATTATATTTGATCAGCGCTGTGAGTACCAAGTAGACCCAGCGTTTGACTTCTTATTTCTGAAGACGGTTTGTTACAACCGATATTCTATCTTATAGAGAATGTGCGGCATTTTCGGGAACAGATTGTAATTTGTAATTAAAATAAATATATTTTATTTATTTTAATCTTTTTACTAAAACACATCGATTATTTATTTATACCTACACGATAGAGATGTTATATTTGGATTCAGATAAATTTGTGTTAGCATTGAATATTGATTCCGTCAGCTCGATTCTAACATGTGGATATTTCCCGTCAATTAATGTTTTTAGCTTTATTTGATTTATACATAAAACAAGAACCGTATCATAATACTAAATAATCACACAAATACTTCATTATATCTCAATCGATAAGATAGGTAATTCAACGGGCAATCGCGTTTTCTGTTACGTTTATTTTGTTCAAGAATTTCACACACTTTATATCTTTGTCTGATCTTTACTTTAGTCTTTTGATTGTGGTTTTCTTTGACCGCTATTCTGGACACAGGAATAATTATCTGATATTTAAAAAAATTAATTTATTAATTCTGATTTTTTATAGCTTTTGCAATTTGCACTCAATTTCATGAACACTTTAATTCTCTTTGTATCACTCTAGACCAGAGCTTCTTAAACTTTTGTAATTCACGACCCCATTTATGATTGCGAGTTTCTTGACGACCCCATACAAATACAAAAGAAAAATAAATTTATATTTTTTAAAAATTTCTATAACATCTTCTAATTCTAATTCGTAGTAAATGTTATTCAAGTTATTACAATACTCTTAATAGAAATGCAGGTACAATAAAATCTTTCCGAACTAGAAGATTTTACGATAATTGTTATTTTATCTTTATAACAATAATTTTACAAGTTAAAAAACATTTTCTGTTAAATTGTATTTTTATCTCTCGCGACCCCAGAATTTTGCTACGCGACCCCAAATGGGGTCGCGACCCATGGTTTAAAAAGCCCTGCTTTAGACCAACGTCTAAATTACAGTCTCCAATATTATAAATATTGTGATAATAAAAACAAAAGTCAAATTTTTAATATTGCGAAATCAGTAGATTTAAACAATAAAATGTGTATTACAGTTACTGTCAGATCCAATAAGTTTAGTGCTGAATGAGAAATTATAGTAAAAATCTTTTTTTATATTTTCATTATTGGTATTATTAATATTTATTTATTTTTGTTTAGTAAAAAAAATCTAACATGCTCATTGTTTTGAAAACATTACGAAAGATACAAATCTAAAACAATAACAGTTATTAATATTAAATAAAAAAATACCTTGATTTTCATTGTATACTTCATGGTAAAGTTTTGAGTCGATAAACCGACGACAATGAACTGGAATAAACAATAATTTCCAAAAAAGATTATGTTTTAATTAATCTATTTGTAAAAATAGATTTTTTAAACAACGACATTTAAATTGAATTTTTATTTAGATGTTGAACGACTAAACATAAGTATATTAGATATATATACGCCTTAGACTCATACTTCTTTTGCGAACAATCCCTCATAATAGACTGCAAAAATAATAGATTATTCATTATAAAACCACAAATAAAGTCTGCGCTTACAATTTCTTCACCAAACGTAATATCAATTTCAACGAAAACATCTCCAGTGACACAAGTCAACTCTATTCAACCTACTGTCACGACGAAACGCAATAAACACATGTCGGACATCGTGTTTTCACCTAATAACATACACAAACCTCATCACGAAATCCGCGACTTGCCATCTCACTATATTCACACATTACCGTGCATACCACAACACAACCAAGTCAGACCTCTCTCATCCATCAATCTCAAGCACAAACCTTTATATATACCTCAGTATCTTTCCTCTGCAACCCACGGATTAATGAGAACAATCGACTTTTCGAACCTAAAACCAAGATACAAGCTCCATTCCACATCATAGAAGTATACAAAAATAGAGTGAAACTAGAAATTGACAATAAATATGTCATTGTCAGCCTGTACAGATTAAAACCATCTTTTTGTACCCTTGAATATGATGAACTATCAAATAATCGTATTACAAAAGAATATGACATAGACGAAGACATTCTAGGAGACACGGAACAACTGACACCATTCCCAGACACTCCAAATGTTCAACGCCTTTAAGACAATCCTCCATTCTCTTCCAAGAGAACACGTAAACTCCCTCAATATCTCACAGATTATGGCATTCAGTGATTTGCTTCACCTCCCTAATCCCTTTTCATATTACTGATGCACAAAGCGTACTTCGGCACGGGTTATTGTAATGCTTTTAATACATATATTAATTTAATAATTAAATTTCAAATACATTATTAAATTAAATAACAATTAAAATTGATAATCACATGAAAAAGCTGTGCCAAAATTCGTGAATATCAAAAAACATCGATTTCTTTACTGATTCATAGCCAAATATTTTTTAATAAATGTCAATTAAAATTTTTTTAAATCACCAAGATCATTTTTAATTTTTTCCACACTTATTTTTTAGTTATTATTATTATTATATTGATAATTTGTCTTAAAATTTCCAGTGTTTTGTGATTTCCATTTGTATGACTTTCTATACACGGGATAAAATATATAAATATATAGTCTGTAAAATTAATAAATCTTAAAATCTTTAAAAATAATGACAGACCTAAAAAATATAAATATCAATAAAAAGTTAATTTTAAACAAGTTAACTTAGTGAATACCGCTGTATAAGTTCAATTTCGATTAATCGTAAAATATTAAATTAAATCATGACTGAAACTATATTTAGTATTGTTTTGTTAAGCGAAATAGATAAATGCTGAAAATTTCAGAGCTATATCTAGTATAGAAGTTGGTGAAAAATCGATCGCAAATTTTCTTGACTGAGAAAAAGAGAAATGAAACTGAACAAGTTTTGTAAATGCAAAAACCATAAAAATATTTTTCTAATTAAATAGAAATTAAAACAATGGTCTTATTTTCAAAGAAATGGATAATTTTTTAATTAATTGTGTTTTCATTTAATTTATTACAAAATTTATTTTTAATTATCATTTACATAAATAATAATACAAAATGACTACAAGATAAATATAAATGGCTAAATCACGGAGAATAAATAGAACATTTATTGTACTGTATTATTTATTTCTTCAAACTTCATTAAATAGATTTTTAGTAATTTTACATTTTTCTATATTTAAGTTTACTATATTAATACATGAGGACCCTTATTTGTATTACTCGCTTAATTTTCAGTACCTAGTTTATTTCCTTGATCTGTGATAGAACCATTTACTGAGAAGAAATGACTCAAATGAAATATTAAGGTTTTTATAATTTCTGTCACTCAGTATAAAATCAAATTATATATTATAGCCCTTCATTTTGTATACTTGGATTCGGAATCATTATGTATTACACTGTTGTTAAATTGCGTGTATCAGGAAAAGTTGGAATAACAATTTCTGGTAGATTCTGTTGTCTAATCTAGGAATGCTTAACCTGTGACTTTTCACAATTTTCTACTGCTTTCACAGTTCTACAATTATATAGCATATTTGACTGACCAAGAAATCTTATAGTTTTTGATAAAATTTTTAATTTTTGTTATTAATAATAAAAGTACATTTTGAAAAAAAGCATTCATTTCAGTGCCTGTTGTAGTTTACAAATAATATAGTTTCAACCCAATGATAACCGGTTCAAAACGGTTAAGAACTATGTATTATTATTTTATCCTATTTAACAATTACTTTATCACTGGGATCATTATGTGCCACGAGTTAAATTTATTTTTTTCCAGCTTTTCCTAATTTGCTGTTAATGGGGTAAAACTTAATTTCAAAAAGATGTGTCCACTCCAGAACAAAGTCATATTACATAATTAATTTCCCGAACCCCCGGGGTATTTTTTAATGTTAGATTTAGTTCAAATCGATGGTTATGTAATTTTAAAAAATATTTAAATCATCATCACTGTTACGTAACTATTGTATAATATTATTTTACCGGAATGTTTTGTTTTAATAGACGATTTCGTTATACCAAATATTGTTTAAATCAATTATTGTGTATTTTGAAAACCCTTTAAAATCTTTGATTAAGTCATTAATTTTGACATTCGCCAAGAATTGTTGATTCCTATATATGCGTCAAACTTAATCCTTGTTTTAATGAATCTATTCTGTAACCGTCATTTTCTACTTTAGGAATAAATTTTTTTCTACGGTACAACTTGACTCTTTTTATGTAATTTTAAAAGAATAGATGAATTTGGAGTACATAACAATAAACCTTTTCTGAAATCACAAGGTCTACACGTCAATTTACAATATTTAGACTCAAAACACGTCTGTATGCTAATATTCGCAACACATTTAAATAAATCCATTAAAAACGTCCCCTGGGACGTCTCCACAAAAGGGAACATAATTGGTATGGGGTTCAAAGTTAATAGAACAACTCAAGGCCACTTTAAAATTTCAAACTAATTTAAATGTTACTAATTACTATTTTCTCTCAGAAAGAAAATATAAATCTACAACAGCCTATGCTTTAATGCAATAGTTTCCAACATTTTTGTACTGACGCCCCACTTTTAAAAAAAAATTTATCTAAAAATCAAATTTCATAAATACTCAACTGATATTATAATTTATTTAATGGGATACAAAATAATATACAATATTATGTAAAAATAATTATATCAATTATATCAACATTTTCTTTTAAATTAAATATTGGGATAATTTTTAAATGTAGAATTAAAAACTAATTTTTTGTCATAATTAATTGCTGGAATATAAACAACATAAAAATAACTTGCGCTCTTCTTACATAAACGTGAATTTTTCCAATAACAATATTCATATTACTCAATTAAAACGGTTACTGGTAAATTTACGAGAAAGTAAAAAAGCGCTAGTAGTGAAAAGATAGTATATTAACATCGGCCAGGATGTTATTTTATTGTTTCGGATG
The DNA here is from genome assembly GCA_022537955.1 of Schmidtea mediterranea. NCBI lineage: Eukaryota > Metazoa > Platyhelminthes > Tricladida > Dugesiidae > Schmidtea > Schmidtea mediterranea. The sequence continues at coordinate 60,197,758 of CM039680.1, read as the reverse complement.
TTTATAACCCTGGCACTTCGCGCTCGTGCCGAAAAACTACCTCAACATTAAATTAACATTTCCTGGTTAATAAGGTACTATTATAACAGTTATGAAATTTACCTCAATGTTAATTTATTTAGAAGTTACAGAAGCGTAGTGTTTCATTCTATATATCAACGTGGTTATCGCAAGCACTACTAACGAACTAATTCTGTTCATAGAAAACAGAAACAATCAGATGCTTCTGTTTACTGAAGTTTGGCGCGAGTAAGCACGAGAATACTCGGGATGTTGCGAGTGCTTATCTTTTGATTCCACTCCCCACCGGTGCTCGGCTTCAAACGAGATATTTCGTTCCAAGAAGAGTATGGATGGATGTTTTAGCATTTGTACCGGAAAAATTCGCGGCGAGGATTGTGGATTACGTATAATGCTGATTCATTTTTTGACACCTATTCGACTTTTTTTGTTTGTATTCGAAGATGATATTTTGGAAACCACTGCATGCCCCCCTTACAACAGTCTCGCGCACCCCTGGGGGGGGGGCCACAGGTTGGAAACCACTGCTTTAGTTGTAAGAATTAATTATTATGACGTAATTAAGTCTTTCAAAAATATAACAAAAATAATAAATTGTATCATAAAATTGTAAATATTAAATCATATAGAATAAATGAGTTTAATATCTATAAAAACTCTTTGTATTTGTTTAGAAGGGCTCACAGCATCATTTTTGAGAATTACAATTCGAGTCATTAAATGAGCATTAGAGAGATTTGATAGAAATTTTTAATAAATCCAAAACTGAGTTTTAAATTGAATATTAAAACAATACAACAAAAAACGCAAAGGAATAAACAAATTTCAGTATTTACCTGTATTTCATGTTGAATTTATGTAATGCTCTTTTAAAAACTAAATGTTTGAAATATAATTTATCTGAAAAAGAATTTTCAATATGATGTAAAAAGGAAATTCAACAGCACTTTGACGAGGTCTTGTAATAATCTTGAGCTTTGAGATTTCCTTTCCTTTTCTATTAGTGCATAATAAAGAGATTAAAAATGTATGAAAATAACTGAGTTAGCCATAACTGTTGCTTCCCCAAGATTGAACCTGGTCGACAGATTCTGACCCAAGCTATAGATTCTGAAGCGGAAAATCCATGGAAATGCATTAAATAGTAAGCTATTAACGTCCCTGTCCTACCTAGGCCAGCTATAGACAAAACCTTTAGTTTTCTTTGCATACTTTATTATAATTATTATTAGAGTTTACTTTTAAAATAGGTAAACAACTTAATATAAATCAACCCGGCTTTACTCTGGATTCGAAAACACATGATAATAGGAATTTAAAATTCAAAATATTTGAAAATTGTTTTAATGGAACTATTTTTAGTTAGTTTATATTTTAACGTAATTATTTACTACTTTTTCATTGCTAGTAAGAATGACAAGATGTACTCAAGTGCTACCAAAACTTTTTATAGAGTATAATGTATTTGATAGTGGCCATAAACCTAACTTATCTAAACGCGGGTTTTATATATTGTTTAATGAATATTGTTACAACCTCGATAAATATTTTTCAGTTGAACGACATTTTGTATTTATGCGTATACCTGCCAAGTTTAGTGAAATTTAGATATAAAAAAGATAAATGCGTAAATGTTTTTAGGTTATTAATTAATTCAAAAATCTGACTACATAAAAACAACAATACCCACAGCTAATATGTTTTATTTTCAATAGAGTAATTAAAAAGCTTCAATTGTTCAACAATAAAAGTTTAGGCCAGGGGTCGGCAACCTTTTAGCTGTGGTGTGCCAACCACACTGCAAATTAGTTCATGGTGCTACCTTATTTTTTATATATCAATGGTAAAATCCAACACTAAAGTACACGTTTCAACTGGTATCACAACAGAACGAAACGTATTTTATAAAGACCCGCTCAATTCCACGATGAAAGTCCGAAGAAAGTTAAAGGGTTAAATTTACCCTCTCGTTAAAAGTCCTATAGTAACACATGCGTGATCTACCGCTTTTTAATGCCACGTGTCAACACAAGAGATGGTTGTGATATTATTTGACGTTGTATGGAAAATTGGTGTTTAATAAAGCAAAAAATATCATTCCAATATCAATACAAATATATATTTTTATCTAATAGTATTAGAGAATATATGTGAAACTGCCTATAGCAGTATAAGAGTCACTATTACCAGACCAATTTATATCGGTGTTTAGAGTGCCATTGACAACTCCTCTGCGTGTCAAACCTGACACGCGTGACATAGGTTGCCGACCCCTGGATTCAACTATGAACAAATGTTCACAAGGAAGACCATTTACTTAGAAATCTGATCAAAATTAATTACAAATAATACTTAATACAATTTCTGATTTTGGCATTTTGAGAAATTTTAACATTGTTTATAATTTTATAATAAGATTATGTAGGAAGTCTCTGTGAAATTTATAATCATTACTCACATAGTTATCTTTTTGTTTGATACCCATTGTTGAGAATTTAAATTTGTGTATTCGGAAAAAAATGTATAGCCCGACAGAATTGGATAAAATTAGCTGTAAACGTTACACATTACGATGAATTCCTTTTTTTCTCGATCAGTGATCGTAAACCCAACAAATTTGTAATATGGCGGAAACTGAAGTGAGAAGATGCTAAAAACCATCGGTAAGAATCTTGAAGAGTTGTTTTTGCGGAAAGGATCTATTTGCAGATAATGGAGCAAGCTTTCGTTCAGAGCTTTTCACTAACTTATGTCACAAATTGGATGTAAAAAAGCATATATATGTGTACGTACAAACCTGCCGATAATGTAATAATAGAAAGAAACCACTGAACAATCAAAGGCCGTGCCGTCAGAAACCGCTCAGATCCTCGTGACATATTTTGATACCGTTGCCCCCAAAGATTACAAAGATAAATATACAGCTCCTGCTTAACAAGCATTTAGTTATCACTGGAGGGTTTTAATGGAAGGAAGCCGGTAACCGAAAAATTTGAAAAAGAATATATAATTTTTGTAAAAATATATTTTTCGATATGCACGGATCCACGACCCAAGGGAATTGTAACCAACGTTTATTCATATAACAGTGTGCACATCGATGGTAAACCACACCACATAACCGATATCCAAGCGGTGCCACATGAAGAATCGGACAGAGATATCGAATATTCAAATAATGAAGAGTCACGATGGTGCAGAAGATTATGCTAGAGAGACTATGAACATGTAAAAACCTAAAAGAAGTTTGATTATCAAAATCAATACGATTTCAACACTTCGGATTGATCACAAGGGAATTTTATAAAATATTTTGTCTGTATATTCAGGTTTAAACTAAATACAGATTTTCAAATTCTACTTGTGCTTCATATTATAATATTAACACATAAACAATATAATCATATCAATTACACTAGATGTTCTCTAACTGATTCATTGAATTATCGAATATTAGGACAATATGAACTGAGATTCAAATTTATAAAATTACTTATTAGCAGCGATGCTTTCCTACCGGTTCGCGTGAACCGTTTGTTGTAAATCTTATGGTTCTTGCAAACCGGATATTAATAAACATCACATAAAATAAATTTACTTTGATAAATTCAAAAAAGCATACATAAAAAATTTGATGTAGTTTTCTTAACGTTTGTATTTTTTTGTACAATTCTATAAATAATTTGTTGTTTATTCAAAATTAAAAAAAAGAATCACTACAAACCGGTTGAGAAATTTTAGCAAAGCATCGCTGCTTATTAGTGATATCTAACAAATTAAATGAAAATGGATATTAGACCAATAAAGATATATCCACACTGATCTAATTTAAAAATGAATCCACGCAGAATATTTCAAGTGATTTTTGAGAAAATATTATCAATTTATAGCAGATTTAATTTGGAAATGTTGTATGAATATCAGTTTTTAGGTATTATAACTGTTGCAATAACATTTTAGATAATTTTAGAAAAAAAAATTTGCAATAATATAGAAGGTTAATTGATCAATGTGATATTTTACAGATCTTTAGGATTTTGGACAGATCATTTGGTAAACATCTATTTCTGGCCAAAAGATTTATTGATATATTTTACAATTATTGTTTGAAGTCAATTTTTATTTCTAACAGTAATATTTCCTCTGATTGCCAGTTTATTCTAAGGGTATCTTTCGGAATAAGTAAATATTGTTAAATGTTTCAATGTTAAATTATCACTAATTATAAAGTTTCAAACCTGCACAATGAATAGCTATAGCTTGATTATATATATTACATATTGTTAGAAATCTTTGTACAATTTCCTCAGACGGAGTGTCACCGTCATCAAAATATAAATCAAAATGGTCAATTCCCGCTCTTTTAAATATTTCTGATGAATATCGTTTTTCATTAAGTCTTATTATACACACGACTTTATTGTACCGGAAATAAGGAATATACACTTCCGGAGAATGAGTCAATTGATCTAAAAAGAAATAAAAACTTATTCATTCTTTAATTGTTATCCTTTCAAAAAATTTCAAAATTTGAACATTTTATTAGTTTTTAAAATTACTTATTTTCATATATTTGTTGTAAATATTTAAATGTAATAATGGCAGTGGTTTTTTCATTTGTTTTTAAAAAAATATAAGTTATACACCAAAAAGTGACAATTGTAATTGTTTCATACAAAAAAGGTTGCCGTTATTTTAATACATGGGCTGTTAACTGGCGAGATGAAAAAGATAGGTACTGATTATAATCGAAATAATGCTAAAAAAGAGGGCACAAGGCTTTCTGAAAATAAAGAAGAAAATTCGGATCTCTTGTTGTTTTTCCCCATAAGTAAATGTCGACTACACATTAGCCTCAAATCATCATCAAAATCAAGAAGAACTTTATCACTTACACCAGTTTCCATTTTAACATTTACTTCTTTTGTATCAATTAACCAGTTCCAAATTAGTTTTATTCCGGTTTTTAATCCAAATTTGTGGTTTTCAAATATCGAGTTTTTTCTTAAATTATAATACTTGCTATAATTCTAGCATGATCTAGTCATACATCTATAAGTCCGCTCATCTTTATTGCGTTTACATGGTTTAATTTCAATAATATTATGACACCCTTCGCAACATGCATTCCGTTTTAAAATGCCCTTCTCAATAACATAGTTTATTACGTCTCTTATTTCAGTCTTCTGTGGAAATACATCGGAATTTTAAAAAAAAACGTAATATTAAATCTAAATTTAGAATATTAAAACAACAAGAGATTCGAAAATTCTATAGAACCTGATATTGAAATTTCAAAAATAATCTCTAATATTAAAGCTACAGCATCGAATAACACAAAATTGATAGTTTTAGTACTGTTTAAATCCGTTCCAAGTTTACTCAAACTTATTCTCCTCGATCGAAATACGTTCTTATCAAAGGGTTTACATTCATCGTAGACACCCCACAATTTTAATCGTACCACTATATACCCATGAGCAACCCAATGTTGGTTCTGTATATAGTGTGCATTTTCTAAACATTCTTTTGCAAGGTTTTGGTGGTTTGATATTTTAATTATGTGTTTCGTTCTGAGTCTGTAGGCTTTTTGTAGATTTTATTAATATTTGTTTTATTTAATTTTGTTATATTTTTAATTTATTTAATTGGTATTTTATTTTATTTTTAATTTCTGTTTGCGGTGGATATTTATGTGACAGCAGCCATATTGATAATTTTCAAACGATATTAATTATTTTGTTTTAATTTACACAATTTTTACATTTTTGTTTTAATCGTGGCCCAACAATAGAAACTCAAGAAAACCAAAGTCCTAAATCATAAAAATCTAATAGGTCGTCTAAAATGTCATTGTTAATTCAAAAGAATCCGCATATAATGTTGATGAGATTGAAAATATGGTTTCAGTATGTGCTCCTATTTTCCTTTCAAATCCCACATTAAACATGTTTAAAATCAAAGTTAATAAAGATATCAACATAAAACAACCTATTAATATATCGACAAGGATGAAATCGTCGAATATATTGTAAATCGATCAGCTATTTCAGATTTTAGGGTGTTGAAAGATGAAATAAAAAATTACGACGGTAAAATTGTGATACTTTATGATGGAAATCCAATCTCCAAAAACTTCAATCATGGTTTTGGATTTTGGATTTTTTTAGAAAGCGAATATCCGAACATGCATAAAACTTTACACAACATCGACAAAACCCGAAGCATTCATGAGCACATCGTTCATTTCATTCAATGCATATAATCTAAATGTAATTAATACAAAGGAATATTATATTAGAGATTAGAGAGCCTAATTTCGTGAATTTCATGTTTTTATTAAATAATATCAAAATAATTATATAAAACAGGTATTTCAGACATTACACTTAAATAATTTTATGAAAATTTATGTTACACGAAATTCATGATATTTCCAAGAAAAATGTAAGTTTATTTCCAATTTCACGTATTCATTGTAACATAAGGACTTTCATGTGCTTTCTAAAAATATTCAAAATTCTTAGTTTTAACTTCACAACAATAGAGTCGTTAGGAAAATAGAACCTTGACAATGTTGAAGACTGCAAAGCATGGATCGTGGCGTTTGAAGCTCTATTTAGATCAAAAACTTGAGAGACGAGAAGGGAATAACAGATAAATTCATGGAAACATGCGGAATAGGGTGCATCAAAATACCTAATGGGTTAAATTCATAATGGCTCTGTATCAAACAAGAAGTTAATATGTGAAATATTATAAAAATATAATTATAACTAATGGGTTCACATGAAGCGCGAAAATAATCTTACCTCTGCATTATTATGATGTGGTTCCAAAATCGCAAATACTTCTTACTTATTCTTTAAATATAAATTTCAAACTTTAGTTCACTTTCAGCAGTCACTTAAAAGCTAGTAGGTCCTGTTTGAATAAATTTCAGTTTTCATTAAATTTCAGAATTTAAATTTGTTTGAATTTTTGTAAATTGAACTGTTAATCTACATTTTCGACAGCAAGCAGTGTAAGAGTACATGTTTATGATTTTAAATGCAAAAGTCTCAAAATTCTCAAATTTTTACAGGAGATCCAATTTATAAAGTGGAACACATAAATCATGGGACCAAAACTGAAGTAAAAAAATTGAAAAGTGTTAGTTGTATGATGCACTCTAATGCGGAATCAAGAATATCTCAAGAATATCGGAACACTTTCTTCCCCAATCCAATAGAAACTTCAACATTTTTAGAAATCAAACAGTTAATCAGAAAGTATATTCAACCAAAAGAAAAACTAATCATTGCGGTACCCAACAATTTCTTTTCCATTAAACAAGAATAAGCAGAGTCAATTTCACTTTTAGGTTAAAAATCCCAGGATCGTCATATAAATGTTATGAATAGAAATCACTACGATCAATTACCGATGAGATGATATTATTGATACTAATATCAATACTTATTAATAAGTATTTATGGAGTCAGATATTTATTGTTAGATTTATCCTCATAACGAGCCCAACACTATAACTATTGAATAAATTTCGGTAACCATGGAAACGTTGACAAATTAACAGAGATTACAAAAATAATAGAAAATCTACATTTAACAATGATAATATTAATGTTGATGTTTGAATTCCGTTTGAGGACGATGAAAAATTATATTTTTAATCCCAAAAGATTTAGATTTTGAATAAAGAGATAAAAACCAACAAACATATTACCTTTGTAAAACGCGTCATCTTCGGGACCAGAAAAGGCCATAATTCTATTAGAAATAATCCAATTCAAATCTCCATTTTCAAGTTTCTACAGTAAAGTAATCATTTCTGTAATTGCCAATAAAATCTCACATCGAAATGTTCGTAAACGGATATATCAAATAAGTCATGTCTGTAAATCCTTTTTAAATAGGCCTGAAAAATAAAATTCAAAAGTATACATTCAATTTCTATTTTTTAAACATATGACACAGTTAAATCAATCTATTCTCGAATTCATTTTTCAATCTCATGGAAGATCTCAACGAAGTTCTGATGCAGTAATATGACCTTGACCTCTAAATTTTACTTTAAAACGACCTTGACCTTGAGAAAAAATTTCCTTAGAAGGGGTAGATGGTCCAGTGGTGACATAACTTCAAAGTACACAAAATTTCAAAGAGATAAACTTTTTATAATATAAGAAAAAACTAATAGCTTTATATTATAGATACATAGATGGTCACTTTGAAGTGATTCTTTGCTATTTCAATGAGATAAGACTTTACTATAGAAATTGAAGAAGAGATTTATAAATTACGTAAATACTGCATACAAACAACAAATAGCAAAAAGCCCATGTAAACTTTCAATATATAGAAATATTTTGAGATATTTTTGTAAAAAAAGTTTTCAGTTCAAATTCGAGAACTCTGATTTAAGTTTTTGAGAAATTAATGGATATTAACGTTAAATTTATTTTAATTAAAATTAATTTTATATTTCCCCAATATTTCATAAAATGCAAGGGTAACGGGGCAGATTAAAAACAGCTCGTGAACAACAGGGAATACACAGTTCAACGGATTTGTAGTAACGTCTAGCTTCAGTCATGACTCACGTGTAGAGTGGTTATTCATGCACCATACAATGACATTCTACTAATCCAAAGGAAATATTACTACCATGATGTTTCTTTGTGAACTTTCAGTTTGAGGATGGTGGTTTACCACTCCTGGTACTTAATTCAAGAGCTGGGGAAAATCTTCATGTTTTCTAAACACCTCTCTTGTCAAAAGAAGACTCGGTATGTCTTAACAATTAAACTTTATCGACAACTACCTTTACTGAATGACCTTCACCACATACTAGATAAAGTAACTATCTCTTGAAGTTTCCTCGAGACTACAGTTATTGGCAACAGGTTCTTGAGGTTCCAGTTGACTAGTGGACTGAAAACCAGCCCTACATGGTCACATCAATAACTTAGCTTATGTTAATGACTGCTGAATGCAGTGTTGCCCTTATATCGAATTTCAATTCCAAAAGAACAGAAGAAGTATCTTTTGCAAGTTCTTGAGAAGCACATGCATGACTTTGCAAACTGCAATTTTGACAATCTTCTGAATATTTAGAATTGAAATGATGTAGTCTTACAAATTCAATGTTCATTATATATTATATAATATCATTGAAGATTGTAACACTGCTTGATAAATTATGACTTTATGTTATTGAATAACACCATATAATATTTTAATAAAACTTCACAAGGTGACAAACTAAGATTAATACATTCCATGTTAAATTGTAAGGAATACTTTCATTTTGGAAGAGTTTTCTGGGATACTGCTAAATTCTGTTAAATACATAATTTATAGATATAACAAATTTGCAATTGTCAAGGTAGGAAAGGTGAAAGAAAATAAAATAAAAGCTTTTGAACAAAAATTAGAAATCATTTGTTATTAATTTGCTAAATAATAATTTAAAATTGATCTAACTCACTTTATATCGCAATAATTCCAAAATTCCTGAAAATGATAAAAAAAATGAACAATAAAATATAAATAAAACTTTACAATTAAAGTAATATTTATGAAATCAAAATAAAAGTCCTAAAATTACTTCTTAAAAACCTTACTTAGTACCGTATTTTCCCGCATGTTTCCCCTTCTACCATTTATATGCCATATATATTTCAAATTTTACATAAATTTTGATCCAAAGTAAAATTTAAGACCTTGAATAATGATCTCATAACTTTACGAGATCACAATGGCTAACACATAATCTGCACAATAAAAACAGTTAGATGTTTATTTAAACTTCCATTATAAAAGCTATTTATAAACTGGAACAGGTGTATTTTGATCATAATGAAAATAAATGAAATATCATAAACAAATTAACATAAATTCAAATTGGCACATCAATCAAAGATAAAAAACAAAAAAATGATTGATAATCTGGAAAAAAATATCAATGATGAAGAAAGATGATTTTTCTCGAATGCTTTATAGTTCAACAGAATTTGAAACCTAATGTCAGAGTCAACAAATTCTTTTAAAAATGAAAAACTTGTTAAGTAAATATAGTTATTATAAAACAAATATAAGATGCAAATACAGTAAATTTAGGTAAAAATATGGTTAGGAATAAAATTTAGAAAAATGATAAAAAAAATTTATTTCAAATAAAAATTTATTAACCCTGTATATTCCTGACAGGCATTCTTCAAGGGATAAAAAGTAATTAGATGAACCATTTGATGCATCACTAAACGACATTGTCAATAAACTATACAAACTTTACGGAATGTTACATGTAAGACGTAAATAATGAGGAATATTTTGACAAACTTTGATAGGCCTCTTTATCTGTTTTGTTTAAATTTAAAATCTGATAAAAACCTGAGATAGATTTTCACATTATGATTATTACCTGAAATGCACCAACAAGGAAAGCCGAATTTAATATATTTATTTTCTTTTTCATAAAAGTATAATGTAATAATTTTGTTTCAGTTGATTTATTTTTCTAAAATTAAATATTGAAAATTGAGTAAATTTAAAATTATTCAAATTATATATAATGAATTTGATTTGTACTTTTTAAACGTAAATTGAGAATGCCATTTCTTTAAAAAGAATATGATTTAGAAATGCAAATCCCCTATATTATTAGTAAACTTCAATAAAATAGAAGTTTCGAAAGGGCAAATATTATTAGTTTTGTTTGAATACGATATATTCAACAAATACTTATTATTGTCTGATATTGCTTGTAATTCACTGTGCATGTATTATTATATGTGCTGAATGGGATTTTCAATTCGATTATGTGTGTTTTAAATACCAGAACTTCTGAAAAAACGGTAATAATGACACTAGTTATAGTTAAGCTTCTAAAAACCTTATTTAATTAAATAAATAACTAATATATGAACTGACTAAGGAAACCATTGATATCGCATTTTGATTGCGCCTGATGATAGCCATGGAAATGATAGCGAAAGGAAGCGAATTCGGAAGGTTTTAGAAATTTTAAATTGCCTGTCACAAAATCATTAAGCAATTCAAATTTTTTTAAATACTATCAAAATCGCTAAAATAAGTAAATATGTTTAGTAATAAATCTCAAACCCCAACAGGTTTAGTTTCTGATCTGGTGTATAAATTTTCATGTAATGGGTGCAACATACGTTGGAGAGACTTCCCATCACCTTCGCACACGGGTTCAGGAACATAGCCGATTGAGAATCGTGAGTAATATTATTGATCAAAGAAAAATGTGTAATCGAACAACTTACTTAAAAGATTTTAAAATTTTATATAAAAACTTCAATAATAAGTATGAAAGAATTTTGGAAATTAAATCACAATTCCCTAAAATAAACGTTCAATCAACAACAAATTTATTGAGATTATTTAATTAAATCATTAAATTGTAACTATTACATCATTATTGTTTCCGTTTGACAAAGATTATGATGGCAGACTGATGATGAGGATAATTTCCTCGAAATATATTTCTTTTATTTGGCTTTCTCGTACTTTTATTAATAATGGGCCATCATTTTTCCTTATTTAGATTCAAAATATATGAACTGTTAGTTTTAATAATTTTATGAAACAACAATAATAAAAATAATGGTTTTAAATTAAAAAGACATTTTTTTAATATAATTTTAAAATGATTTCTATAAGCTGCTGTCAGAAAGTTATGGTTGCGTTAAATCTAACTTACTCACGTAATAAAGCCCGATGATATAATTTACGGTTCTGTACCAAGTTAAGAAGAAATATAGATATTAAAGTCTAGAAAAGTACTTTTGTGATTTTAGAGCCGTGTTAATGTCACTCGTGCAATCAAATGCAACAACGTTAATCTTCGGTATTTTAATTATAAAACACTGCCACGACACATTGTTTTACTATGAATTGATGGTGGCGTTACAGATTTTGTTACTATGTATAGCGAAAATCACTTAGATTTTATAGAATTCTTAGGGTACTCATGTATCCTAAAAGATTTCTAAATTAAAACTTTATCACTTAACAATATAATATATTTGAATGACAAAAAGTGTGGGAAAATGCAGATTTTGAGGAACTCTAGTTTTCCTTGAATATAAGACCCGGTCTAATATTAATTTCATAGCCAAAAAACGAACTAGGTCTAATTTAATTTATTTTTATTTAAATTTTGTAGTCTTTTTATATGTTTTATGTTAGTATGTTTTTATTGGTTTTCATAATTTTGTTGAGGATACCTAAATAATAGAGTAAAATAATTAATAACATGTAAAATGATTGGGGGAAACAATGATAAGTGATTAAGATGTGGTTCTGGAGCTTAATAAAAAGGGTATGAAAAAGAAATGTCGAATAACGAAAAGGGAATAAGAGAAATCAATAAAAACAGACAATTGAATAAAAGAAGGTCATTTATAATTAACGAGTGCAAATTTAGGAAAACAAAAACAAAAGCAAATTTTGCACGTTATTTCGAAAGCCCTTTCAAGATAAGTGTTGGCGAATAGGGTTGGTTTTTATTTATTTTTTCTAGGGTTTTTTGTGCATCTAACCCCTAAACGCCAGCAAGATTATTATTCTGTCCCATCTATGTACCCATGGTGACTGCCATGTTGGTACTGTACATAGAGGTTGAAAATTCATGAGCAGGTGAGCTCCATTGCTAGAACTACTCCTCATGATATTTTCACTTTCGGGTTCTGGACTGCCGATGGAAGGTCTTACGTCTTTCTCTTTCTATATCGTGGTCCTTACTCGTCTATTCCTACAATTTCCATACTTATTCATCATCTTTACCCGTTATTTATAGATGTATCCTTCAAAAATTTGGGCAGCGTTCCTCCCTTATTTTTTGGTAAATTTCCTATTTCATTTGTTTAATCACGGAATCGACTACATTTTTCCTAATTTACATTTATCTTTCCCTATATTAAAATTTTGATCAACAATTCCTTAATTCCCGGTGCGTTTCACATGATTTTAAGTAATTATAACCCTCTGCGATCACTTCAATAAACATTTCTCTCTTCTGTCAGATTATATCATTCAACCTTTGGAAAACTGCTTTCAAATTTACATTTCTGCACTAACCTATCCTTTTCTATTCGATTTTTAATTAATTTTCCGTAATTATTTTAAATTTTCCCTGCAAAACTTCAATCCCGCTTAACTATAGTCGCACTTCCCGAGTTTTATTTTCTACTCGCTCCGGCCACTTTTCAGCAGCCGCCTCGAGTATACAACGGCACCCTGCGTAGCGGTCCTGTGCACAAAGCCAGAACCGACTGCGGACTGCCGAGGGGTCCACGAGGCATGACCCACGAGCTCAACTAAGGGTTTTCACCCACTAGCCGGCCCGAGATCCGTCCCATGGACCATCTATTACTATACTTATTATAAATAAGATTTTAGGGGGATTTGTCAGTGGCACCAAAAGATTCCACGACCATCCAGAATAAAATCAAAGTAACAAGACTTCGAAATATATATTTATACAAAAAATAACAGTACTTACAATCCACAATCATGCAACCAGATTTGAAAAATTGGCATAAATTGGCCTAAAAATTTTGACTACAAGTGATTCACGGTTTATCTAAGAATGTCTAAAAATTTTGTAAGTCTGTAAGTCTTTAAAAATTCTGTCTAAAATTTGGTTAGAAATTATGAAAATGACTGCCGTATATATAGTATTTTTGTGCCTGTGTGCGACCAATGGGCGATTTTTCGCGATTTTTCGGGTTTTTAAATTATTTTATTAATTTCAAAATATTTTTATAATTTTTTATATATTTTTCTTTATTTTTTGATATATTAATATTTTATTGTTGGATTTTATTTTTTAACCCCAATATTTTGTTTTCTGGTCGCCTCTTCTGCCTGTGTTTTTTCTAAACCTTATTTTGCAAGGTTTTGGCAGTTTATTTTATTTTTCGTATGTTTCTTTTTGCATCTGTAGGCATTTTTCCGAATTTTAATTAATTATTTGTTTTATTTAATTTTTGTTATATTTTTAATTTGTTTTAATTAATATGTTTTTATTTTATTTTTGATATCTTCTTGCGGTGAGTGCTTATGTTACGGCAGCCATATTGACAATTTCCAAACGACATTAATTATTTTGTTTTAACTTATACAATTTTCACCTTTTTGTTTAAATTGGTTTTGTAATTTTTGTTTTAATTTTGGCTCTGAGCCCAACAAACCACTCCCCGGGCCGTTTAAATTGCGCCCCGCAATTTCTCATCAACACATTCTCATTCCATTAACAATACTTTTATACAACACAAGAAAAAGGTTATACAGATGAAATGTCAATTTACAAGGTATAAGCAGACATCACTTAAGGTGATGGGATGTTTATACATAAATCAATACTATTAGTGAGTTTTTATTTACACACACCAGATGAAGTTCGTTAGAATCAGTCGAATCGCGTTGTGATTAGTGTCTGTGACTTGGGTCTGGGACGTTGTCTTGGTTGATTGGTTTAGGTTGAGATTCGATGAGCTGGAGTTGATTGATTGTTGCAGAGTTATTTTGATATTGAGGATTTGGGTTGGTAGGCTTTACGAAGCGAATTGTTTGATTGTTTCGATTTCTTCTTCTTGGGTGTTGATTTATTTGGGATCTTCTGTTAGATTTTACGATCTGGGTGGTTTTGTAGAATATTACGATTGTAAAGATAATGATTTGCATGATTCTTAGGCAGAACATGATGGTTTCGAATGTTGTTGGTTTCGGATTTTCGGGGGTTGGGTGAGATGACAGTATTGATATTTGCGAGAGGGCATTTTCGAGAAGATAGAGTTGGTTCATTTTCTGATAGATGTGAATTGAGGTTTTAGCATAAGGATTTTCGGAGAAGATATTCTTGGATTCGGATGAGTTTTGACTTGATTGTTTGGGTTGAATAGAGGGCTTCTTATATTTTCTAAAGGTTCGAATTTATTTGGTTTCGGATTTTCAGGAGTTGGGTGAGATGACGGTATTGATATTTGCGAGTAGGTGTTTTCGAGAAGATAGAGTTGGTTTATTTTCTGCAATAGGTGTGGATTGGGGTTTTGCATGAGGATTTTCGGAGAAGATATTATTGGATTGTGATGACTTCTGACTTGCTTGCTTGTTTGGATTGAGTAGAGGGCTTCTTGGATTTTCTGAGGGTTCGAGTTTGATTTGTTCATGTGGGTGAAGAGTAGAAGTAAGGTGATTTTTGACACAGGTTCTTTTTCTTCTATTGACAGATATTCATTTTGTTTTTGTCCACTTTTATATACGGTTTTGTTTTGCACTTATTTTACTCTGGGTTCGTCTCACTTTGATCGTCTAGGGTTTGACTTTTCATCAACCTCAACTCAGCTCTCATTATTCGATTTGTCATTTCGGGGATTAGGGTGATGACTTTATACTTTTCTTCCATCATGTTTTTTGGTTTTCGTTTATCTCTTTCAGTATTCGTATTTGTTGCTCGTTTTGTTGTACTTTTTTATACTGTTTCATTGCAAATTCTTCGAGCTTTCTGTATGCTTGGTTTTTTCTTTGTATTCTTTTTTCTTGTACTTTACAGTGATCTTCCAGTACGTATCTTGTCCATTTGGTCGCTAGCTCATTTTTTAATTCATCTACCTTTTCTTTCCAATCCTTGCTTACTTCGACTTTTTGCCTTAACCACTCGTTTTCATCTTCTACTTCTTTTCGTTGTCTTTTCATTACATCACGTTTTCTTTTTAACGCCTTTATTAAGTTTCGCGATTGGAACCATTGATTTGTCATACAATCTATTTCTTGGATTTGCTGTTCCCTCGCTATTTTCATATTCTTTATCATCTCTTCTTGTTCACTACTTTCTACTTCCATTGAACTTTCTACTTCCATTGATTCTTCTATTTTACATTCCATAGGTATTGAAAATTCGTTCTCCACTTCAATTTTGATGAGTTTGATATTTACACTTTTGTTGATAAAGGTCTCGCCGGACTCTACTTCTATGGTTGTTAGTTCAATTTGACTATTCATGATTTTTGTTATTTTTATTATCGTTTTGATTTTCTGATTTTTATGAATTTTATCTTTTTATGAGTTTTATACATTTTTCTGGTTTTTATATATTTTCTGATTATATTATATATATATATATATATATATATATATATATATATATTTTTCGTTTTCATTTTTCTCGCGATTCTTGTGTGGTAGCCGTTTCTCCATCCAACATATAAGATAGTTAGTTTACTTCTTCTATGAGATCCTCTACTTTCTTTTCTAGCATAGTAGTATTTTCATGGGCCTTGAGCTTTTCGACATCACTTTCCAAGTTTCTCACTTTCGTCTCAAGTGCCTCCTTCGTATTTTCCCATTGTGCATTTTGCCTTTGTAGTGCTACGTCTCTTTTCTCACACATGTACTTATATCCTACCACATATCGTTCCACATGTTCTAGGCGCGAATGCTCTATTTCCGCTTGCAGTTGATTTTGTTCAGTTGATTTTGTTCAGTTGATTTTGTTCTAAATGTTCTTTGCGCCACTGTTATCTCGTTTTCTTGAATTGCTAAGATCAATTTTGAATCCTCTTCTCTCTCTTCAGCTTTCTTTAATTGGTTTTGTATCTTGTTGATAATCTTCCTATGGTCTTCGAGTTGTTCCCACATTTTCCAATCATTCAGAGGTGTCCACTTTTGTGGCAATTCCTTCAGCTGTCTTACAGTTTCCTGGTATTTTCTCTTCTAGTACTGTTTTGTACTGTTGAGGTTTGTTGCAAAATGTACCTTTTCTTTGCTGCTCCGACACCGTTTTCGGTTTTACTTTCTATCGTTTCTTTCATTTCCGCCATGTCTTTCTCGTATACTTTTTGCAATTCGTTCTATCGTGAAGTTTAATTGTTTGATGGTTGTATATGTTCTTGGTTCGTTCTCTCAACTGTTTCATCATCAGTTTATGTTTTCCCCTCTCTGTTTCCATTCGATTTATTTTTTCGGTTACATCGTTTTTAATCAATATTGCTCTATTCCCCTCGTTGTTCATTAGTTTCATCATCATTACCGTCGGAATATCAGCTCGCACTTCAATTATCATTTGTTCAGTATTCATTTTCTACAATCAGTTTATTTTTCTTTTGCGGTGTTCATCGTTTTAATTTTACGCAATACAGATTTTATAATATTTATGGGTCATACTTTTACGATATATACATATATGTATTTATAATCAATTTACATTCCTGGCGTACTCAATCTGATATCCCCCGGCTCCCGTCTTTTCCACCGATACTTTTACTAACAACACATTATCTTTCACATAATTCCACATCATGCTTCATCATTTTGGGAGCTTCGGTGGCTATTGTAACAGTTCTTCTTTCAAAACTTTGTGTTTTACATCCCATTTTTACCATTGGGCATTCTGTTCTCTTTCGGCTGCATCTTTCCCAATGCTATTTTAGCTCTACTTCTTCTATTACCCACATCGACTTGGACATGTTCGTCTGAATTTGTCACCGACCTTTTCCTCCTCTATTTTCACATGTTTTTGTTGTATTTGTTTCCACATTTCGGTCATGTTTAAGTGTTCACATTTTATTTTCCCTTTTTCAGATACTTTTCTCACCTTTTGTCACTGGTTTTTGATATCTTTCACATGGTTTTCTTTTATAATTAAATTTTTCCATATGTTCATTTGTGTCTTTGATTCTCCCTTTTCACTTGCACGGTTCGTTTTGGCATTTTATTCTCATGGATAATATTTCTTTGGTGATTGCTCGGTCTTGTTGAGTTTCTTTAAGGGATTCTATTTTAGTACCTCCATAGTCAGGGCATCTCTTTGAATGGTTTGATGTTCGGTTTATTATGCACTCGGTGCACAATGTCTATCCGCATTCCGTTTGTCACGGCTCTTTTAGTAACTCCGTACATAATCCGCATCAAAATCTTGGTTCTAGTTTTATTTGTGGTTGTTTCCTGGTTATTTTGATAATTTCGTTGATTTCCGTCATGCCTTTTGTTGAATTCATCTTCTACCATATTTTTCTTTGTATTTTCTACTTTTATCCATTTATTCTTTTACGTAATTTTGATTTATTTTTATTTTTATATATCGAATTTTACATATTTTTGATTTTGAATTTTTTTTTTTTTTTTTCCTACATTTCTACAGTTAATCTTTCTACACAAGTACATTTCCTGTCATTTTTTTTTCGCTACTAGACGAATCCGGTTCTTGTGTTTCTTCTACTTGATTCAGTAGCCAATCAGTTCATTCCTCTTGCTGATCTACTTCTACCGGTTGCGTTCGCCCTTGCCGTTCGTTTCTTTGTCACTGATTCTGTGTTTTCAGCGTTCTAATTTATCTTCTCATTCTAATAATTCTTCTCTGTTGTTCTTCAATGATTGACATATAATAATTATTCGTATTTTACAGCATCATTCGGCTGTCAGCTCATTGTTTCGTACTGAGTTTACTGTACTCGTTAACATAATTCTATGCCGTTTCTGCATCTCCGTGAACGTTTAGGCCTTCCTGATAGTTTTGATTCATTTATCTTAATTTTTATACTCATTATTCACTTTCTTGTCTAATTTTAAACGTTAACAAAATTTTTGGAGGGGTTATATACTATACATAATGCTTTATAATACTTTTATACATATATTTTATACATTATATACGATCATATTCCCTTTATCTATATTCGTTATAATTTAGGTGAGGTTCTGACTTTCTGAACCACCTCACTACACCGCTTTGGTTTTCTCAGTTCATTTTCTTGTTTGATCGTTTCCATTTTTGTTGATTCGTCTGTTTCCCTTTTTGTTGTGGATTTTTTTTTTTCAAGTTCGTGATATATATACACACACATATATATACATACACATATACACATATATACCTATATAACACATACGCACACATATATATATATATATATATATATATATATATATATATATATATATATATATATACACATATACACACATATATACACACACATACATACACATATATGTATATATATATACATATATATATATACTCAAGTGTTTCGTTGTTTTCTACGATTGGTTATCTTGTTATTGCATTTTTATCATCATCCTGTTTGTCACATACTTAATATTTTGTTTTAGAAGTTAGGCTATTTGTTTTATTTCGATGATCCTTTATGGGTTCACAGAAATGATATTGTAATACTTTGCTTTTGATGACATTTCTCTCATACATAGTCGCTTTCCTATTACGATAGGTTATTCATCTCGTTTAATTCTTGCTATGCATATTTGATTTATTGTCTGACCGTTGATATTTGTTATATTCATTTGCTATATTTATTCGTATACTTTCTCTTTCTCTCTTATTGATTGTTACTCGCTGTTGAGCTAAGGTTAATCTCCAAGTTGTTGGTATTATTGGTAACGTCGTAATATTATTTTTCAAATTTATTTCTATTTATGGTAGGCATACAGTGCGTTTTCCATATTTCGTCTTTTAGTTTTCGTTTTTTGTTGTTTTTATTGTTTTTATTGTTGTTACACCCGTTAGCTTTCTTTTCCTTGCCATTTACTTTCTTTTCGTTGTTTCCTTTTCGTCGTTGTTTTATTGTTTATTGTCATTGTCTTCATCGTTAGGCGTATCTTCCTCGGTCTTCGCAAAAATGTCGTCCTCGACATTGATTTTTCTTATCAAATTTTTATATGTTTTTAACATTCTATTTCCGGTTAAAACTGCTTCATCCCTATATATATATATATATTTTTTTTTAACTACATATTTATTGATACTTAGTAATATTTACATTCAAGTCTAAATATATACCTATTTTTGTTTTGCTACTTTTATTTTATCCACTTATACATCAACTTCTATATATACATCGATACTACTTTTAATTATATACATATCTTTTTGAGTTTTTCGTCTACACTTCGCTGTTTATCTCCATTTTATTCTCTATATTACTTTTAATCTTCCTCATCTCTACCAATTCTGTACATCTAATCAATAAATCATGTTTATCTTGCTCTTCCTTCATTTCGTTTATTTTGAATTCTGCTAACATTACCTCTTCTTTTAGTCTGAATACTGTTGTCATTAGTGTTTCACTCTCTCTTGATTTGTTTTCTGCTACTTGCTTCCACATTATAATTTTTCATCCTGTTTAGTTACTTTTACAATCCTAATTTGTTCGATACATTGTCTTTTCAATACTGGGTATGAGTTTATATCTAGTTGTTTGTTTGGTTCGTTCTTTTTCTCTTCTTTATCCGTTGGTTGATACTTCCTTATGTCTGACTGATACATTCCTCTCTTTACATACATTTGATTGCTCTGTTCTCCATTATTTCTCTGGAATTGGTTTCCCAATTTATCTTTCATATTTGGGCAGCTGTTTGCTAAATGCCCTACTTCACTGCATTCATAACATAACTTTGCGCGATAGTGTTGATTTTTCGTGTATCGATTTCTTTGATAAGTCGGACTTATGTTCTTTCTATAACATTCGCTTTCATTGTGACCTTGTTGTCGGCATTTATTACAGTATCTGATAGCGTTATCATAAGTTTTATATCCTTGTTTGAATTTTCCCTCACTCCTTCTGTCTTTCCTGGTTTGGTTTATTCTTCTGATTTCAGTAGTTTCGTTTATTCGTTTTGTATAATCTTCATTGGTGTTCGCTTTCTTTTCGTTTTCCTCGTTTACTAGTGATTTACAGTTCTTTTGAAACATTGTATTTTCGAATTGATTTCTTGTTTCGATATTTCTATTTACATCACTTCCCATTGCCGGTTCATTGTGATTCTCATTATTCAAATTCACGTTTTCCATTCTTTCGATTATCTCGCTTTCAATCCTTATTTGTGGAATTCTTTGTACACTTGGTTCCTTTTTTGTAATTGCTCGCACCATATTGATTCTTGGTATCCTATTTATTCGTTTTCCCCACATTTCGTTAATCTTTTCTACTTGGCTATCATTGGTCGTTAGTTTTATTATGTCAGCTTTCAACAACTCCTCTTTCCTTCTTCTCTAACGTTCTTCTTCTATACGCGCTTGAAATGTTCTTATCTCACTATACCGTTTTTCTGCTTCTAATGCTTCGGTAATCTTCAACGTGTTCCAGTCTTGCTGATGTTTTATTGGATCACATTTTATCTGTTGTTTCCTTGATATACCTTGTAGTACATTTATTTCTGATTGTTGATTTATTTCCGTGTGTGGTTGGTTATCGGGCAAATAGCTACACATTCTTGTAGGGATGTTTATCTCATTTTGCATCTCGGTTAACTTGCTTCCTGGCGTTTTGGTGTT
Source organism: Schmidtea mediterranea (assembly GCA_022537955.1). NCBI lineage: Eukaryota > Metazoa > Platyhelminthes > Tricladida > Dugesiidae > Schmidtea > Schmidtea mediterranea. The sequence continues at coordinate 60,176,415 of CM039680.1, read as the reverse complement.
GTTTTTTTCTTCATTATTTCTTCTTATTCGATATGCAGTTGGGAGGTGATTCTCTTGACAACATTGGAAACGTATTTTGGGTATTCTACATCTTGTTGCGGTATGTCCTGATTTTCCACAATTCCAACATTCTATTTGCGCATGATATTTACTAGATCTGTGGCCTGATCTTTGGTAGTAATCACAATATTTCTCAGACTTCTCGGTATTCATCGTCGTTTACGATGCTTGTCTTGCTGCTTTATTTCTTGATTGACTTGGTTGTTGTTGCTACTGGATTATTGACTTGCTTGTTATCGATACTGGATTGTTGGCTTGGTTGTTGTCGATACGGGGTTAATCTCTTTGTTACTATTGATACTAGATTATTGACTTGGTTGCTATCGATACTGATTTGTTGGTTTGGTTTTTGTCGTTACTGAATTGTTGTCTTGTTTGATTGATTTACCTGAATAGAAAAATATCACCTCTCCACTGTTTATTAAACATCTATGAATCGCACATTACAATGATTACATAACATAGCATTTTACTTTTCGTTTACCTTGCGTTATTAATTTTTAATTCCAACCAACGGTATTTATTTTATAATTGCGTTTAAACATCTTTTATTTCATCTAGATTTTCTTTACTCATTTGTCCTTTTTATCAATGTTAACTTATCCTCGTTTCTCAGGATTCCCATAATGTCCGTTACTCCCAATTATCTCGGTTATATTACTCGTACTTATGATAATTCATATTCCTCGGGCTTCGTCACATTTTTTATTATAATTCCCGTCAGTATTCGTTATCTCTTTGATTTTGTTTTGCGTCAATTTTTAATTATCTATGTGAGTAGTAACAATTATCTATATAGTCGTAATAAGTATTTATTTTTAACAATTCGTTCGACCACGTCGTTTTCCAAGTTCTATTACCCACCGTATTTTATTTTCATTCATTTTGCGTTTCGCATTCCCTTTTTATTTGTCCTTAATTCATTCTTATTCTTCCCCCTTTCTCATTTATCTTTCATCGTTTTATCTATCTCACTTTGTTTTAACCTCATCTGGTTTATTCCAATTTCATATTTTGTCTTATTATTTCGTTTTCTTATTCTATATTTCCCGTTTTTCGTTATTTCTTGTCAATAATTATCATCATTTACATCGTTTTCCGCTTTCCTACTCTTTTATCTTTAGCATCGTTATCTGATATAGCTTTTACACAATATATTCAATTCCTCGTGCACGGGTATTTTCTTATTCTTTATTTCAATAATTTTTTCGATTTCTTCATCCAATTTTCCTTTAATGATCTTCTTTATTTGAGGATTACGTTCTTTAACCTAGTCTAAACTATGCTTCGTTATTTCGTTGAGACCTATGCTCCTTTAGTATGATTTGAAACTCTGCTCATTTACACGATCGGACTATGTCCTATTATTACGAATCGAGACTGTGCTAACCTAATACGATAGAACTATGTTCTAATAATGCGAAGTCAGACTATGCTGAAGTAATGCGAATGAACCAATGTTCTGTAGTACGAAGTCAGTCTGAGCTGAAGTAATGCGAATGGACTAATGTTCTGTAGTACGGAGTCGGTCTGAGCTGAAGTAATGCGAATGGACCGAGTTTTGTAATACGAAGTCGGTCTGAGCTGAATTAATGCGAATGAACTAATGTTTTGTAATACGAAGTCAGTCTCAGCCGAAGTAATGCGAGTTAATCAATGTCCTGTAATGCGAAGTCAGTCTGAGCTGAAGTAATGCGAATGATCCAATGTTCTGTAGTACGAAGTCAGTCTGAGCTGAAGTAATGCGAATGGACTAAGTTCTGTTGTTAGCACACGTTTCGTTAATCCGAGTTGAGATCAGGTTCCGTTAATACCTGTCCCTCACATTCGACTTGGCCATTATTACGATTAAGATTCGTCTCCTTAATACGGATCGATAATCATCGGTTTGTTAATACATTTTCCTGCCGGCTTCGTGATCGTTCTGTTCTTTCAGGTTTTATCTATCCTTCATTCGATCTCGTTAATCCTTTCTTTGTTGTTGTCCTTTCTTATTTTCTTTGTTTATTCTTTTGGTTATTCTTTACACGCGCGCTTTTCATTCTGCCTCCTCGAGAATTCTTCGCCTACCCCCCAAATTTGAAATACAAAAACGGCTTCATTGATCCACTACTACAACGGTAAGGTGATTAGCCTTACCACAGTAGCTTCTCAACTTGGCAAACCTCACCGGAAGGTCGTCCTATACTTCTCCTCTGGGTGATCGGTTATCCCCTCCCGATTTGGCTTCAGACGGACTACTCGAGGGTAGCTCAAAAGTATTTTACCCCTTTTTTGAACTTTATTCTGGATGATCGGGACACTTTCATTTTTTAACTTTCTAAATTCATCACTTTTCTATTTTTACATTGGTCAACCTCCTTCGACACGTTCTTGCCATTTTGGTGTTATTCATTATCTTATTAGTTTCATTTTAATGCTCCCTCCTTGATGTATATCTATTTTATTTTGTAATTTCGTTGTTTTCTACTGTCACTGAATGTTAATTTATTTTACTTTAGTTTAAATTTTGCCGAGTATTTTCAAAGTTAATGTTGGTGCTTTTCGCTATTTTTCAGCATCAGTTTTCTTTTTACATTTGCCACTATTAGTTGTTATCATATTTACTTTCATGCTATTTATTCTTTTGTATATTATTCAATGATTTTTATTCATTCTCTTTTTATTTCGTTTGTCGATATTCAATTTCCTTCTGATTCAATCTCATTATATAAATGTGTTGCCCTTCTTTATTTTCTATATTCATTTGTTATATTATTCACTGTTCTCGTTCCTCAATTATTCAATGTTATTTGTGTTTATTGTTTAAACACTTCGACTTTCGATCTTTTGTCGCAATTCACTGCCATTACCCTTCATTTTGTTGTTTTTGTTTTTATAATCTTTATATCCCCTCATTAACACATTTATTGTCTAGTTCTTCACTTTATCACTCCACTTTGTACACTCACAATTGTAATTCACTTTTGACTTTTATACTGTTCGTTATATATTTTAACAATATCAGTTTGAATACCGACCATTACCATCCTTATTGTACGTATCGGGTATTATTATTCGTTATTTAGATTTTATTTTTCGATTATTTTTTGTTATTCCCACGTTATAATTTATCCATGATGTTTTTAATTGTTTCTATGGCTTTGATTTTCCATTTGCCAGTTCCGCGTAATTTTTAATTTATTGACATTGTTTCTGTATTCATTCAACTGTTTTGCGCTCTTCAATTCTTTCTCTTTACTGCGTTTGATTTTATTAGCTTTAGTTTTTATTTGTCCTTCATTCATGTTTTATTCCTTTGTATGTCTTAAATGACGTTAATTTTCTCATTCGCCTGTTATTTGTTGTCTCTGTATTTTTTCTTTTGGTATAATTAGTGGTTTTACCCTTTTTATTTTTCGATTTTTTGTTTTCTATTATCGCCATTGGTTTATCGATGATAATATTTATTGTTTCGATATTTATTCATTTTGTATTTTTCATTGACTCTATTCATTCTCTTTCATTTCATTTTGATATTTATATTTTTACTGTTGTTGGAATTCATTTTTCTGTGATATTTTTCGCGGTCTTTCTATTCCGTCATCAGTTTACGGCTAGTAACTATTTTCCTCTATTTATCGTTTTTATTGCTATTATTTTCACGTCAGTTTAATTCTTATTGTTATAGTTGTCTTTTTATATACTTTTTTTTTGTCTGTTATTTTAATTTTTGTTTAGACCCCATCATTCCACATTCTCACTCCGTATTTTTACTTCATCAAACTCCATACCATTCAATCATTTTATTTTATATACATTCATCATACCATGCTTCTACCTCATCATTCCTAATTTTCATCAATCATTCAGTTTACCTATCCATGCTTTATTACTTTATAAATATTTGAGTAAAATGTAATAATTTTATCATACAACAAAAGCTCAAAAATAATTTTTAATACAGTTATTATAACCATTATTACTATCTCTATCATTATGATTATTATCACTATTATTACCATCATTACTATTATAATTATTATTATTATTATTATTATTATTATTATTATTATTATTATTATTATTATTATTATTATTATTATTATTATTATTATTATTGTTATCATTACCAGTATTATCATCACTATCATTACCATGATTACTATTATAATAATTATTATTATTATTATTATTATTATTATTATTATTATTATTATTATTATTATTATTATTATTATTATTATTATTGTTATTATTATTCCCATTTTTTAATTATCGATACTTTTACCACTTTGTTGCTTTTATTAACATTATTATTCAATTTTTTAAGAGTTGCCTGTAATACGATTATTGTAGCGTTTTGTTCGGTCGTCCCCTATCGATTTTTAAAATGTCGTCCCGACATATTTATTCTAATGATTTAACTTTTGGTATTTTGCCATTCTCGCAATTTCTTTTCAGGTTCATGTTATCCTTATTTCGATCCTATCGGCATAGTTTTTACTCGACTATTGGCTGCGGGTTCATTGCTAAAACTCTCTGTAATTTTTAAGTTTCACTTGATTTTTGACTTTCCGATTGACATTAGTTTCAATCCCGACTGAGCCCCCAAAAATCATGTTGGCGAATAGGGTTGGTTTTTATTTATTTTTTCTAGGGTTTTTTGTGCATCTAATCCCTAAACGCCAGCAAGATTATTATTCTGTCCCATCTATGTACCCATGGTGACTGCCATGTTGGTACTGTACATAGAGGTTGAAAATTCATGAGCAGGTGAGCTCCATTGCTAGAACTACTCCTCATGATATTTTCACTTTCGGGTTCTGGACTGCCGGTGGAAGGTCTTACGTCTTTCTCTTTCTATATCGTGGTCCTTACTCGTCTATTCCTACAATTTCCATACTTATTCATCATCTTTACCCGTTATTTATAGATGTATCCTTCAAAAATTTGGGCAGCGTTCCTCCCTTATTTTTTGGTAAATTTCCTATTTCATTTGTTTAATCACGGAATCGACTACATTTTTCCTAATTTACATTTATCTTTCCCTATATTAAAATTTTGATCAACAATTCCTTAATTCCCGGTGCGTTTCCCATGATTTTAAGTAATTATAACCCTCTGCGATCACTTCAATAAACATTTCTCTCTTCTGTCAGATTATATCATTCAACCTTTGGAAAACTGCTTTCAAATTTACATTTCTGCACTAACCTATCCTTTTCTACTCGATTTTTAATTAATTTTCCGTAATTATTTTAAATTTTCCCTGAAAAACTTCAATCCCACTTAACTATAGTCGCACTTCCCGAGTTTTATTTTCTACTCGCTCCGGCCACTTTTCAGCAGCCGCCTCGAGTATACAACGGCACCCTGCGTAGCGGTCCTGTGCACAAAGCCAGAACCGACTGCGAACTGCCGAGGGGTCCACGAGGCATGACCCACGAGCTCAACTAAGGGTTTTCACCCACTAGCCGGCCCGAGATCCGTCCCATGGACCATCTATTACTATACTTATTATAAATAAGATTTTAGGGGGATTTGTCAGTGGCACCAAAAGATTCCACGACCATCCAGAATAAAATCAAAGTAACAAGACTTCGAAATATATATTTACACAAAAAATAACAGTAATTACAATCCACAGTCATGCAACCATATTTGAAAAATTGGCATAAATTGGCATACAAAATTTGGTCTAAGAATGATTCACTGCTAGTCTAAAAATGTCTAAAATTTTTCTAGTAGTCACCTGACTGAAAAAATGTCTGAAAATTATGAAAATGACTGCCGTATATATAGTATTTTTGTGCCTGTGTGCGACCAATGGGCGATTTTTCGCCATTTTTAGGGCTTTTTAATTATTTTATTTATTTCGAAATATTTTTGTAAGTTTTTATATATTTTTCCTTATTTTTTGATATATTAATATTACAATGTTGAATTTTATTTTAATTATTATTTTTCCATAATATTATTTTTTAACCCCAATATTTTGTTTTCTGGTCGCCTCTTCTGCCTGTGTTTTTTCTAAACCTTATTTTGCAAGGTTTTGGCAGTTTATTTTATTTTTCGAATGTTTCTTTCTGCATCTGTAGGCATTTTTCCGAATTTTAATTAATTATTTGTTTTATTTAATTTTTGTTATATTTTTAATTTGTTTTAATTAATATGTTTTATTTTATTTTTTGTCTCTTCTTGCGGTGCGTGCTTATGTTACAGCAGCCATATTGACAATTTCCAAACGACATTAATTATTTTGTTTTAACTTATACAATTTTCACCTTTTTGTTTAAATTGGTTTTGTAAATTTGTTTTAATGTTGGCTCTGAGCCCAACATAAGGGAAGGAATGTTGTTTGGGAATCCGGGAATGGGCATCTCTAAAAAAGTTATTTATCTTGACAGCTGTCAGTGATTATAGAGGCTCAAATGGAATTAGCGGTAAAAGATATCAGAAATTCTATTGGATATCAGTAAGTATTATTGGATGGCGGAGTATAAAAAGGAAGCGCAATTGGAATCAAAGAGAGAAAAGGAGATTATTAGAGAGAAATTGGACAGAATTCGACGAATAATTGGAAAGGAGAAAATTTTTGAAGAAAGTATTAAAGAAATTTTTGGAGAAAACTTAAAGTTGAAATCAAGGAAAACAGAAATTTGAAACAGAAATTAAGCGAAGTCAAAGCAAAGTAACTAAATCAGAGTTACATATTTTAGAAACCCGTCACAGTAGTCAAATGATTGTGAAATTCAATTGATCCGAAAAGTGCTATTCTTCCCAAGGGTCGTAATAAGCACCAAATTGGGATTGATAGATAATTCGTTGTCGTTTTAAAGTGGAGACAAGGTATATTAATCAATAAAATTTATATCGTTCGGAGTTCATTACTGTTGTTTAAAAGCACGCTTGGAGTCAGATTGATAATACATCCTATTTAAATTCACTGGCAAAACCCCAACAATTTTTTTTATATATTAAACCTTTTATTAAAATGATGCTGATTGGATGCACACGTGTTATTTCAAGTATAATGAAATTTGTCACTTATTTTCATTTTTCAGATGCAAGGACTTTTTAGCGGTAAATCCGTGATGGTAAACAATCAGAATGAAACAGCTAAAAATACTCGAACAAGAAAAGATTTAAATTTGAAGCCTGTTCACATATATCACGGTCATAGAATGTACTTCTTAGTGAATCCAAAGCTGCTAAATTGAATCAAACTCAATTTTCAAAACTTCAGGTGAATATTACGAAGGAAGATGCAGATTCAATCAATAAAATTTTACATCAAATCAATAAGAAATTATGTTGCAGTGAAAACAATTATATTAATTCTAGAAACCCTCGATATCATGATGCTTTTGAAGAAATTCAATTCAAAGAAATGAAAGTTGGTACATTAATATTACTATTCAAGGTTATAAAGTTGATCAAAATGAAGTTATGTCACCAATATGGAGAAATGATAATGCTAGAATTGCTATTGTTAACTAATAGATTTATATTAAAAAATTGTTTATCTTTTTACTTTGTGTTATAAATTGTTTTTGTGATTATTATATTTATTGTACTTTGGAACTTAAGCATCTTTCTTCCGTGAAATTAAAAACTGTAATGTACCAACAATCTGTATGGTTGGGCTCTTAGCCAAAGTCTTCCTTTCGGTGATTTTAGTTGGGTAATTAAAAATCTTGATTCTATTTTGGATGAGTGTATGAATACAGATATTGAACTGCTTTCATATGGTTACACGATGGAAGTTGATCTCGAAATTCCTGAAAGTGTACATGAGTTTTTGGATAAATTCCCAGTGGCGCCTGAAAAGATATGTCCACCGGATTCTAAAGTTGAAAAATTAATGCTTACCCATTATCCCAAGAAAAGCTATGTTATTCATTGGAGACTTCTAAAGATGTTTGTTTCGCTTGGTGTTAAGGTTGTTAAGATTCATAGAGCTATAAGGTTTAAACAGGCAAAGATTTTTAAAGAGTATATTGATACAAACACTTGTTTGAGAGCAGATGCGACAAATAATCTTGATAAGAACTATTTCAAACATTTAAATGTGGGTTTGTATCTGACAGGCTCCCATCCTACTGCTGTCTTTTATTAAAACCATTTTGAAAAATCGTGGTAGGTCTTACTTTCGAAGAAACGCGGTACACTTCTACCACATCGCTTCTCAATCTTAACTGATTTGGTGCAAAAATGTAAACAAACGGAAGTCGAATAGAGCTAAAAATAGCACATTGGATCGTGCAGCACAGTGCCAAACTTGTGAAAAATATGACAACTTATGATTTCATCTATTATTCATTGGGTCTTATTTTCGAAATATACCTTATATTTAAATCATCCTGAAAATCGTGGTATATCTTAATTTCAAGGTAGGTCATATTTTGGAGGAAACATGGTAATACTAACTTGAGTGATATTTTATTTTTTAAATACTTAACATTTCCATATTTAGTATTTATTTATTTTAAAATACAATTGCCCATAAAAATGATATAAAATTAGTGACAGACGTTTCTAGTGCAAATCTGTTTAATTATTATTAAAAATTTCAAAATATTAGTAAAAGTTATTTTCAGTGAATTTTTAATACTAAAAAGTTAAAAATAGCAGCTAACATGAATAAATTTGCATGGATTAACAAAGTTTTGAACAATGTTAAAAAAAATTTAATTATTTTAAATCAATCCAAAAATTAAATTAATCAGATAAATTTATATATTTATTATTATCATTATTATTATTACTATTATTAAGTTTATATATTTCACGGTATTTAAACAATGTGCAAATTGTTTACTTTGGTGAATTTTCACTGGTTTCAACTAGTATGATATGATTCAGTGGATGGGGACACATTTATTACCAGACCTGGAACTTTAAGTACTTCTTACAAGCCCTATATATATATATATATATATATATATATATATATATATATATATATATATATATATTAGGGTAGGTTGAATCTTAATAAATTTTGAGTTGAAGAAAAGAAACATTGTTAAATAGTTGTATTTTGGTAAAGAAGAATCGATTCAAACGATTTTACTTAGATTTATGGGTATTTACTGCTTCAAACTTTTTCCTGGAAATGCAGTTCAACATAAGTGATTTTACGTAGTTTCGTAAGTGTTGAAGTTATTAGTCGTTAGTATTCTATAAATATTGGACTCACTAATGAAGTTGATTAGGGCATTTACTAAAGATGGCACTTTACCACATTTTCTTGTTACATATTTTGCTGTAGCAAAAATAAGTTTTTAAGGTCAAGTGTGAAAACAATGTAATTTGGCTAGTGTCGGGATGTGTTTTGCGCTTTCAGCTACATTTGGATATAGTTTTCTGAAAAACTTATATTTAATCCCTTATGCCTAAATAGTATGTTCTGTGTCCCCATCTCGCATTGAAAATATCATGACAACGTCAGTGATTAGGAAGGGCCAAAACCAATGACTGAAAACACTATAGCTTATCAAAAACTGACTACTAGAACATTACTCTGAATATTTTCAAGTCAACACTGAATAAATTGTACGTTCTTGATACTTCCGTTTTGGAAATTAAAACGAGCAGTATTTATAACATCAGAAATCATTGTTTGTAGAAATTTTTCAGATCTAGGTGCGGATTTACTAGTAGAGATGATTCCCAAATTATTTATAACATTTTATTTCCATAAATATTCCAAAAGTATTCGATAATTTACTAACGTAGTTCTTTGATTTTAAATAAGAAAACCTTATCTGTCATATGCACTGCTCTTTTGCTAAAATATTATGACGGGCATCATCAATAAATGACGAATCTTATATTTCAATTCGTTTTCAATGATATTATTGCTTCCTGACAGTCAGAGTCAATCAAATCTTAATGAAGTAATTCTAGTTTAGGTCACTTAATTTACCGTGGCAATATTTGTATAGTTACTGTTTGTTTGGTGCCCAAAGTTTTTATGAGTTTAGTTGAAAAGTAAAGCATATAACTATATTGTATAATATTATGGAAGTTGTATTTAATGTTTTTGAAACAGGGAATCTTAAAATTTCATAATCGTAGTGTATAATGTGCTTACATACATTGAATAGTAAGTAATAGGTTTGTGCATAAATTCGTCCTGTTTTTTAGAACAAAATGAAACTAAAAATTTATTTATTAAAGATCACATTTAATCAGTAAAGTATTTTCCACTCAGTTCTATCACCTTTCTCGATCTCTCCGGCAGTTGCATAATCCCGAGCTAATAAAAGCTCCGTGATTTCTGGCTGAAAAGTGATCCATGACTTTTCAACGCTTTCAGTGAACAAAATTTCTTACCACCTAAGCTATATTGAAATGATCTAAATAGATGGTAATCGAGTGGTGCAAGGTCGGGAGAATGTGGTGGATGGATCAAAACATCAAAATTGAGTTGTAATGACTTGTTCCTGGTGAATAGTCTTGCTAGAGAACAATGCCCTTTCTGCTGGCTAATGCAGGTTACTTCTGTTCGATGGCTAGCTTCAGTTCATTTAGTCGGGAACAGTATTTATCTGAATTTATGGTGTAGTTTTCAGATAAGCGCTTACACAAAATTATTCCATTCCAGCCCCACCAAATCCATGACATTACCTTTTCAGGTGTAAGCTGGCTTTGACACTAGGTTCTCCTGCCACACACCAAGATCTCTCGTGCTTAGAAATAGTATACGTAACACATTTTTTGTTTACTGGAAACAAGTGCTCTTTCAAAATGTTTTCTCAAACTGTAGAATGGTTTATTCCAAGAATTTCACTCCTCTCTCGAGTTTTTTATGTCAGTCAGCTTCGATTTGCACTATTAATTCGTTGTCCGGAATGTAGACTTGTCTCCCAAAAGGTGGTGCATAAGATCAAATTTTTGTTGATTAAAATGTCAAAATCACTTACGACACGTTGAATCAACGAAATCATACACATTGCAGATGTACTTTTTTGTCTGGCAGCAGTTTTTCCTGTCAGAAGAAAAATAACATAATGTGAAGTAAAAGCTCCTTTTGGTCCGACATTTAATTTGTTTGTAATTTTTGAAAAACACGTCATTTTAGGCAATTAATATTTAAAACTGATTTAGATGAACAACAGCAAAAGTTATCACATGTTATTATATATTTAATGAAAATTTATTTCATAATTCAGTGCAAATTACAGATTCATACTAAAAACAGAACAAATTTATACACTAACATAATGGTTGTCATTGTAATTATGTATTTATGTGTAAATTTTATTTATTTATTAACAATTACTTGAAGGATATTTGTAATAATTCCAGAATATCTAGTGATTTGGGCAATATTCAATGGGCCAAAATCTTTGTAGTAGCTAAATCAATGAAATGTCAATAATTTTATAAATAAATAATTTCCTTTTCACTTTCTCTCATTTTTACGTCTTTTTAGACTGTAAATCAATAATTCATCTTATATTTAACATAAAATTTTGGTCAAGCCTTTTTAAGTGTTTGTACAACAGGATTATTCGTCTATAACACTGGTAAACAAAGAAGTTTAATCTGAAATAAATTTGATTTGCCTGGATATCATTTTTGACGCTGATTCCAAAACTGCAATCAGATTTTCTCTAGCACGTGTAGATTTTATGATGAAAGCATATATGTAAATACACAGATTTAAAAATTTTATATAGCCAAAGTACTACCTTTTTCAACATTTTATTTGGTTTGTCTAATGTATTTCGTAGTTTTCTGTGTTCATTTATTTGTTTAAGACATCTGGCAGCAAACACAATTGATACCTGCCGTCGCTGAGAACAAATAGCTACATTGTGCCAGTGGCTACTGTCGTGTGAAGTGTTGTGTTGATGTTAAATCGTTTCAAATCATTTACTTGGATCAATTAGAATACGTCGAGAATGTAAGAATCACCCAGACAAGTTTTGTTATGTATGTGGCAATTTCACTACAGCGACGAACTATTACAACCAACCTTACGAAAATATGCAATCTTTACTTTGGTTGCCACTTAAGCGACCAAGATAAACAACGGGCTCTCAGTCAATTGGAATTGAAAGCTTGGCTGGCTTGCAAATGGATATACACAAATTTTCTGAGGAATAACTCATCGATGGTTATAAAGAACTGGATTGTCGAATGTCTTAGAAAATTCATTTCCAGCATTTCCATTAAGATTTCTTTAACAATAACATTGGTGCATTAAGTGACGAGCAAAAGGAACGCTTTCACCAAAACATTAAAGCTATGGACGTTTGTTACCAAGGATTTTGGAACGAAAGCATGATAGATGACCCTTGTTGGACGTTTTGTCGTAAAAGTGCAGACCAAAAGTTTAAAAGAAAAGCGTACTCTCAACGCTTTTAAGATTTTGTAATGTGTATGTACAAGTAGGTTCAATAATATCTTTAATGTAAATTAGTTGCTTGCACTTATATTATGCGTTGTATTAATTTAGTGTATGATGTTTATTTTACTTCTTACAAATAAATGAATTGCATAAAATGTGATTGATTACAACAACCTAGATATTCATAAAATTATGTATATTTTCATAAAATACAAAAAAGTAAATAATCGAAAAACTTTAAGTACTAGAACAAAACTGTAACCAGATTGGGATTGAGCATAAGAAATAAATTCAGAAAAGCTTATTTTTTCTGTGATGAGAAAAAAAGTTTCATTTTGTTGACCAGTGTAATCAATGTGTTAACAGACCAGGTAAAACTCCATAAAACGAAGTATAGAAACTTTCTAGAGCTCCAAAAAACAATATCAGAATTAGTGCACACTGTATCAACGAAAATTAAATTGAAATTGTGTGCACAGTAATGTATCAGGAGAGAAGTTAGGGTGACTTCCTTAGGCTTTGCTTAGTGACCTGAAATTGAACCAGCCATGGTGCTTGCTTCCTCATAAGCCTGTCCATAACAAAGTGTTAGTGAAAGTCTCAAATTGTTAACTGTTAAAATAAGAGTAATCAAAGAATATTGATCAGTATTTAGAATAACATCGGTTGATAACTAGTTATTGGTAATCACCTCAAAGAGTAAAATCCACAACATATCAGTTCTGAATAAATATTTATTGCTTTTGTTTTCTGTATTGCTTTTTTAATTGATTTTTATTTGTTTCATTGTAACTAATTTTTCTCAGAAACTTTTATTGTTTTCACAGGTTTTTGTAGCCCTATCGAATGTATATTTCCTCTCGTTAGTATATATTAAGTAAAATTCCCCAATTTTTTTAATATTCAATTCACGAAAAACTTCAAGTAAATAATTTCATAAATTTAAAGGTATTGTAGTGATATTGTAAAATTTCCCCGAATGAAAATTTTAAAATTCAGGTGATAAATGTGGGAATATTTTCATGTTTTACAGCTTTTTATTGTATCACTTCCAAGTAATATTACCGTAAAACCAGTAGTGACGCGATTAGCAAGCAAATGAAGTCATTGAATTTAAATCATGTAAGTAAATCAGCCAGTATTTAACAATTTTATGACGACTTTCCATTTGTTTTTGATTGAACCAATTTGTACTAAAATGAGAACCAGCTGTAACCTGTGTTTGGAATGTGCTCAGTGAGAGCGGCAATTTTCTCTGGTTGAGAATTTTATGGTAACATCACTAATTATTATTATTATGTGATTATAAATATTGTTATTTATTCAGTTATATAAAAAAAATTTAAAAATTAACTTAATTATATATCTTAAGAAAATATTTTGAAAATAGATTATAATTTTATTTATAACTAACCCCGAATAAGGAAACATATTATCAGTATTCAAAATCTGCCATTTTTCTGATGGAAGGATTGACTCATTTAATATTCCAAAATAAAATTTGTCTACAAATGAATTAACTGTTATATCAATATTAATTACAATAAAACCTTTAATTATTTCTGTGGATAATGACAAAACTGATTCATCATTTACATATTCCATTTCAGCTTAATAACTCATTGAATATTATTATAATAAATATTAAATTTAAATTGTTTAAATATTGATTTTCAAATATATTTATTAAAAGAAATACGTTTAAACTATTTCAGTAAAAGTGCATATTATAAGTTTATGTCGCACTAAAAGCGAATTAGAATTTTTAAACTTCATAAAATCTAAACAATAAGTAAACTAAAATTTACAGCAATTTTTTTCTGTATTTTTAAAATACATTTGTAAATATTTATAGATTTCATTCTGCGCCATCTGAAATAAACAAATACATATGTAAACTATTGTGAAATTATTTTCATCATTACAAAGAAAATTAATAGAAATTAATATAAAAAACTGAGATTTAATTTTTTTTGTTTTTTATGCATCCTCAACTGTAATTGTGCTGAGTACTTGATGGTTATGAAAAATATAAATGCGACCGCTTTCAAGTGTATACACGTGTTGGGCCAGAACACAAACGGCCTTGTGAATGTTTAAATGAATCGGTAATACACATGCAAATATAACATGCAGCTTTAAATTCAAACCTATGTAAACATCAATTAAACCTAGTGCTGGGCACTGATGGGTCCTTAAAATAGTTTTGAACTGCCTAAGGGTTATTATCCCCACCTAGCGCCTGCATAAGAATTTGAACCGCTAGTCACCCGTCATAAATGACGTTGGTACTGTGAACTAGTGGGTGGAAGGTTAGCAAAAGGTGAGCTCCTTCTCAAGAACTGCTAATGCCCTAACCCCCCTCGGGTCCATGAGCTGTCATAGAAGACTTCATGCTCTTACTTAATCGGTCCATTTCTCACTCATCTATCTAATTACTAATCTATCTAATCAATTGATCCATCAGTTCCCCATACTCAACAACTTCAATCCCATCCACACGTCAATAACAAATTCAACATTAAGTTAACAAGTTATATTAAAATAAATAAACAATTAACATCTATAAATTACATGATTGATAAGTCACTCACATCTATTAATTAGTCAAGTTAAGTGTATGGTCACATAAATTAAAACCCATTGGCATCTAAGATATGCCCCAATAGGCGATCGCGATTTAATCTAAACTGCCGCTCCCTCTCTCTTTTGTTTGGCCGGTTTTTTTTACGGTTTCTTTTTGGCAACTCCTCTGATGTATGTGAGGGGCCTGCTATTACGGGTCTTGCACCATCATCTTTTCCAGTGATGTTTCTTAACACTATAGCTTCTTGCTCTTTTGAGAGTGAAACGCCACTACGTATGAGGCCTGCACGTATGTTGTCCTTAAGCTTCCATTCGTTCACTTGCTTTTCAAGCTCCTGAGCCTTCTGTTCGGCCGACCGCAGGGCTTCATTCTTCTGCTCTAGCTGTGCCTTAATGGTGTCGACCTCGGCTTTCAACCGGGTTGCTGCCTCGGGGCGTGTCCATGTCTGCTCCATGTAGCGGCACTTCCGCACCATGGCCTCTGCCCTCTGAGTTTGTACCATTGCGGTTTGATGGTAACCGGCTATGTCTCTTCGGAATTGCTCTAGAGTCTTTCTATATGGATCCACTAAACAAAATTAATTTTTAACTTCGTTTTTATTATTTTTTATTTCATGCACAATAAGTATTAATGTAGTAATATTGTAATCATTTTTAATACAACAAACAATTATGTCATCTGGATGGGGGAAGGATGGGTATGTCCTTTCCTACTTATATGTCTTAACGGCCTCTATCAGTTTCTCATGACCAATTAATTATAACATGCATTAGCAACGATAACGTTGACAATACCTGTGATAACCAATGGTAGGTGCATAATTCATTATATTATCAACCTTATAATAACAATATGAAATTTATATTTTTCTATTTAAAAAACTAATTTACAAAATTCAAAATTTATTAAATTCAAATGTAAAAATTTCTAATTTAAATCACCCTAAGATAATTTACAAAAATTTTACTGTTAAATGATAAATAAAAATTAATGTTACCAATAAAATATTTTATTTTAATATCCTTTTGTTTTCTCGTATTTAGGTATTTATCTTTAGCTTTTTGCTCGTTGTCATAGCAACGAGTCAAACAATTGGAAATTTCCAAGTTCATATTTTGGTATTTCTTTTTTTAAAAAATTAATTTTATGTAATTTAGGTATTTTAGGCTCTCCTGATCCGCCAGATCTCCTCAAGAGGTATCCTCTAGGTTCGACGTCTACTATCAAGTATAATCTTTCATTTTTTAATCATTTCGTTCATTGTTAAGCCTCAGGACATCCAAAAACAATCTGCAAAGAAGATTCCGAAAATTTGAATTCTCTCAATGATGACTTCCATGTTTACGCAAACGATATAACTCCCGGTATATTTTTATTTTAATAAAGTTTACGGTGTTGATTTATTTATTATTTTTCTTTTCTACTGTTACAATAATTATCAATAAGGATAATTTTGGTAATATTAATAACATTACTAATCATTAAATAATCTTAATAATAAATTTGGTAATAATAATAATCATTTATAATAATAATAGCAACGATGATAATAATAGTAATAATACTGCTAATAATAATAATAATCATCATAACAACTTAACAACACAGATAATATTAACAATGATGCTGTTAATACTATAATAACAATAATAATAATAATAATGATAATATATTAGGGACAATGAGCGTAATAATAATAATAAAAGGAAATTGTGTTAATGATGGTGTTGGTGGTGCCAATAAGAAAATGTTAACGATAAAAATGTTAACCTATAGTGGGTGTATTAGTGGGGTACTAGGAATAATAGTACTATATAGTTGGTTATATAATTAGTAATGATATTTAATAATTACAATAGTAATAAAAATAATAATAATAATAATTATTATAGTAGTATAGGTGATAATAACACTAACAATAATAGTAATAACAATAATACTTTATTAATAATGATACTTAACAATACTATAAGCACACGGAGTAAGTTATTGAATTTAATAATACTACATAGTTTTTAATAATATTAATAATAATAATAATAATTTAATAATAATAATAATAATAATAATAATAATAATATTAATAATAATAATAATAATATCAATCCGTATTTAACAATGATTTTAACAATAAAAATGATAATGAAATAATAATACTAATAATATTATAATTATTTGATAACCTTAATAATAAAATGGGTGGGTTTAAATATATAACCGAAATAATAAAATCATGTTACCGACAGTAATAACAATGATAAAACTTTATTAATAATGGTGGGTTACAGGGTTTCGTTATTTGTTTAGCCTTGTGGTTACCCCAGTAACGCCATACAAAATGTTGCTAACTGCCACTTGGCACCCGTTGCTAGGCAACGTTGGTAATGTGTTCAAGTGGTGGATTGTCCGCAAAAATTGAGTATTATCGCTAGTACTGTAATTGCTCGGACAACCCTCGGGTTCACGAGCTGTCGTTAGAAGACCTATGCTCGCTTAGTTCTGTCCCTTGTAGAAATTCAAGATTAGGTTCTTATTTGACTGTGGAAAGATGAGACGAAGGTTCGGTGACGTGATGCGAATATTTATGATAACGCTGGCATACAAATGTATCAAAAACCAAATCAACTATGAATATGACTACTCTATTCGAATCAACAAAACATGCAGCATTTATGAGTTATTTTGTTTGAAACTGAGCTGCTCGACGTCGGGCACGCTCCTTACGTCCCGGCCGACGATTATTTGCTGGAGTGATAGATTGCTCCGCTGATTGAGCGCTTTTCTGCGGCATCTGGGATGGGGCGAAGACTAGCGGATAGGTTACCGCCTCCCCTCCCGACAGACTGCTAGGGCGACTTCTAGTCCTCGGATTTGAGTGCGCAGGCTCTGATTGAGCTGTCGCTCTTCTGCCCAGCCTTTCTGTGCCGCCGTGAGTCGGTGGTAGACAGCTTTCGTTTTTGCGCGATCTGACCATGTTGCCTTTATCTGCTGCATTTCTCGGGTCAGTTGGATAATTTGGGTGAGCAGCTCCGCGTTTGACTGCCTCGCGTGATCCAGTTCAGTTTGTAGGATTTGTAGGGAAGGCATCACTATAATAAAAGAGAATCTTAAATTTCCTTATCGACTCAATTAAATCAGAATTTAATCATTTAAACAAAATTAGAGAACGAATCTAAGTAAACAGAGAAATAACACAAACGACAATTAAATTCAAAATCATCTACAACATTAACATTGTAATTGTTGTCTCTACTCCTTGGTGAAATCTCTCTTTAGGCTCTTCTTCAGAGCCGCCACCGGATACGGGCGTCGGATATCGCGGACTGGACGAGGTGGGTAGGCTTCTGCAATCCGTCCGGCGAGGATGTCTTCTACTACGTTTGCGAGATGCATCCTCGCCTTCACCACTTGTAGATCTACCTGCTCCTGCACCCTTTCCCAATGGGTGAGGAGGTTCTGGGCGTACATGTAGGTCTCCGCGGCAGGATATTGCTGTCCCGCGAGTCCGCAAGGGTCTTTTTCCAAGCCTAGTATCCGCCAAGTAGTCGGATACGGCCACTGTTGTCGAAACTGGTCGAATATTGACGTAGTTGACGGGGCTCCTTCCCGTCCCTGTTTGTCCGTCACTTGACTGGCGGTTCGTTCGAGCGACATATCTAAAATATCATTGTTGTCAGAGTCAATTAATTCATCCACGTTAGGTCATCATCAAATAAATGGTGTCTGTGTTATTGTTATTGGAGTTATCTAAATTTAAACTTATCGAATTCTATTAGCTTTATGTTTGGTTGTGACTTTTTCAAAATGGATGGGTGGTTTATCTAGAAGCTTTAGGTGTGCTATATCCCGTCGATTAATTCCTCCTGACGCTCTTATGTATCCTTTTAAGATTATAACACTCAAGTACTACTCTGATGCTATGTAAATTGGTTCGCGGACATTTCGGTTGACAGGGGTTCACTCACATCTATGAATTGCTATTTGATAAGTTAAAACGTGACTACTACTTTCCTTTACTCGATGGGACGTTGATAAGAGGGGTTATATTATCTTACGGACCTGGCCCTTTAATATGCACTTCTTCATAGTGTGATATATACTAGTATAATTAACAGTATATGTGAGATAAATCTACTAATTAATTTATTTTAATCTAAATATGGATGTTAATTTTAAAATATTATATATTAGATAGTAGGTGTGTAATTTTCAGTATATTGACGTAAGAGAATTTATAATTTAATTTAAAATGTTCTTTAACAATTTTATATACATGTTAATCGAACTTTTAAGGTCAAGGCCGGATGTTGAACCGGATGAATTAATTGTGCGTAGACGTATTGTTTGATGATCTTACATGAACGATTTCCGGCGGATCTTGCCGTTACAGCTTAAGCGGTTGGATGGGGCCGATTTAGTTTAGTTTGTTTATATCCGGTAATTAGATTCATTGCATTTCATTTTTAGATTTCTCAATCAACAGATTCGCCTAAGCTCAGCTAAATCAATTTTGGTAGGTTATTATGTTATTCTGTTTGAATATATTTTAACGACCTTTTTAAGAGAACTTCTCGCGACTACCGAAGC
Source organism: Schmidtea mediterranea (assembly GCA_022537955.1). Taxonomy (NCBI): domain Eukaryota; kingdom Metazoa; phylum Platyhelminthes; order Tricladida; family Dugesiidae; genus Schmidtea; species Schmidtea mediterranea. The sequence continues at coordinate 60,156,835 of CM039680.1, read as the reverse complement.
TCTCGAGCGGATGAAATCTCACTTCTTGGAAATTTTCTAGGTGGAATTTTATTGGTTCAACAAATTTAATCGGTAGTAACAATTTATGTAATGATAATACAAATTTTTATCTATCATCTTAGTGCTTTGATTTTTGTAATTTGTATTAATTTATTTAGGTAGTAAACCGTTTCGCTTCCTCATTAATTACTTTATTTTAGTCTACGGATTCATATTATTTAAAGAAACATGTGGTTCTTATCTAATGGCTTTCGTCACTTCGACCCAAAAATCGTTCTAATTTGAATCCAGAAATCATGTTATCCATGAATTATATTAATTTTCGTCGTTCGAGTTATTCGTAATTTAATAAATTATTTTCACATTCTAATCAATGAATCAAACTTTGATTTAATTTTCTTTCTCGAAGATCTATTTGACTTATACTAAAGGATTATTTTGCTTTCATTTTAATTCTAATTAATGTGTTGTCCAATCTAATTGACAATTTCGTTATTCTAATCAACAGGTGGATTTATCAAGGAATTCATATTATTTACTTTAGTCTACAATTTACAAAAGAAAGTTTCACTTGTTAATCAATGAGTTACGTTAGTTTTACTTAATAGTTATTTTAATTAAAGGGGTTTAACTAATGATATACTTAATTTTCTTGATCATCATTTTACTGTCAATCGATAATTCTTTAATGAATTACCTAATTCCTTTTTCTTAATTGATAAAGTACTTTAATAAATGTGCTACTTCACTTTAAATTATTTCCACTTTTTAATCAATGAACCGAGCTTTACTTTATTTTTTCTTGAATATTTACTTGATTGTTATCAAAGAATTATCTTACTTTTATCCAAATTCCTTTAATGTTAACCAATGAATTCCTTGGGTAAATCAACCTCTTTAATCAACGAATTATTGTCAATCAATGAATTTATATTATTTAGCTTCACTCAGCAATTTACTTTAAAGAAAATTCGGTTCCTTAATCACTGAATTATATTAGTTTTACTCAAATTATTTGAATTAACTTAATTTAATCAATGAGGTCTTTCTTTTTATTCAATAACCATTTAATTTTTATCAATAATTGAATGAATGAATTACTTATTTAATGAGTTTTTATTATTTTATTTCAAACTGTAAATTCAAGTCATTTATCTATTAAGCTATACCAACGATTTCAATTTAATTTATTCCCGTACCCTTTCCCTTTAATAGACCTTAGGTGCATATTGTGTTTATATTATATTTACTGAGTGCCCACTGGACTACTCGGTGTGGTGATTTTGAGCCGTGTGTAATATAATTTTAGGTCGATTTTACAGAAAGGAGAAACGAGGAAGCAGCCGAAGACTTCTTCCTTATTTCTCGTTTCATCTATATGGATAATATTGACGTTACGACCCCTGCGTTCCGCACGCTAGGTCTTCACGGGTACATATCATTGGCGATTTTCCACGCACTTACACAAATCTGTACTATGTATATTTTACTATCTTGCAATATGTGTTGGCTGTGGGCCGGAAAAATTTCGACAGTTTAATTTATGAAAAATATATAAAACAATTTATGAATAATATAAGATTTATTATCATATTAAAACAATATACAAAATTACTTTTCCAACCAATAAATTCATAATACATAAAATTGCATCTCCCTCCACGCCGACGTCCAAGCAGAGCTCTATCGAGGTTGCGAGGATGTGACGTGGAGAGAGAGCTCTAAAATAAAAGCTATTTCTCACCTAAAAATAAGATTTTGAAAATGGTTTTAAAACAGTCTTGAAAATGGTTCAAAAATGGTTTCACAAACGATTTCAAAATAGTTTGAAAAATGGTTTTTGGTTTTAAAACTGGTTAAGTTTAATGTGAAAATGGATCAGTATTTATACCTATTTTCTGTCCCTAACCTCGCATGTTAAATTTGATGCAGTAAAACAAAATTCGACCATGTTATTTTCTAGTGAATTCTATTCTTTAATTTTATTATTTTTTGATTTATTTTAATAATTTTCCATTTAGAATTTTTATTGAATTATTACTAATTCAAATTTTTTGATTTAAGTTTCATTTTCATGAACTTTTATTAATTGTTTCAATTTTGTCGAATTTGTTGTGTTTTCTTGTTATATTTGTGTTGGTATCGTGCGGATCTTGGTGCGTTTTGTTATTATTTTAATTTATTTTTATGTTTATTAATTTATATTTAATTCTCTTTTTCTCATATTTGATAGGGTTTAATTGGTGTTTCAATAGGTTTATTTAAATTTGCATGTTATATTTGCATGTGTGTTACTGATCCATTTAAACATTCCTCAAGGCCGATTACGTTCTGGCCCAACAATAATAACAATAGGGTTATAAAATAATATATTTAATAGTGTTAATAATTATTAAAATAAATGAAATTAATAATAAAATTTTTAATAATAATAATAACAAATATGAGAGACACGTTAATAGTTGTTTTGCAGATTATGAGACGTGGATTCGATTTTATGAAATGATCGGCGTTCAATGTCTAGGTAACGAGTAACGTACAGCCTTTTGGGTAACATTCAAAATCGATTTTAACACGTAAATTTGATACGAAAATCTGATCTGTGGCCGATTTAACTTCCTAATGTGATTAGTCGCGAATTTTAATGAGCTATATAATACTTTTATACTGGAATAACATTTGTTGATCACACCAAAAAATTCTTTCTGATTCTTCTATATGCTAGTCGGTGTATTTTTCATTTGTTGTGTTATAAACTTTATATTTAACCTTTCCCAGGACCTCAACATTACTCTTTCGAGGGTCGGGCGATAGGATTTAGGAAGAGGAGAATACTGGGCAGGCCTGGTTACTACCGGCACCGCGGCTTCCCCCACTAACGACCGGTTCGATCCGGGGTATTGAAAATAAAATACTTTCATTTTATTAGCTTGTATGCATGTGGTCTATCATTTGTACATCGTAATTCAATTATTGTCGACAAAATTTAATTAGTATACTTCAAGAACAAATCCTTTCATGATGGAGGTTCAACAATACGGAGTCGAATTTCTCGATCACATAAGAACGTTTCTTTAAAGCTTTTCAAAAGCGAAATTTAGAAAAGAATTTTTAAAAAAATCATCAATAGTTAAGTCATATTAATCAATCAAATACAAAACAAAAATAAAATTACTTCTTTCAAATAAACTAAATTTTTGCGAGAGTCAAAAAGAGTAAATAATAGTGTAATAGTAAGAGTAAGAGAGTGAGTGAGTGAGTGAGTGTTTTCTGTTCAACCAGCTTCGCCTTATATATCATGATTGTTTGTGTGTGTGTTTTGATGCAGTAAAACAAGGAATTTCTCGAATATTCCAAAATTAATAAAATTTTTATTCTTTTTGATTTAAATTTAAATTTTTACATTTTTATGACTCAAAATTTTTATTAAATTTTTCTTTTAATTTCCATTTTTAACTAATTTTAAATTCTCTGCTTAAAACCACACAGGCGTTATCGTGCTGGCTAAACAAAAATAAAAGAAAAGGGTTTTTATCAGTTTTCGCCCAACACTAGCAATATATGAGAGAAAAGCAATTACATAGAAAATAATAAACATAAAAATAAATTAAAATAATAACAAAATGCAACAAGATCCTCACGATATAAATATAGACATAACACGAAAACCTAACAAATTCGACCGAGATTTGATAATTTTACAAAAAATAAAAATTTCATGAAAATGAAATTATAAATCAAAGAATTTGAATTAGAAATAATTCAATAAAAATTTCAAATAAAAAATTATCAAATTAAATTAAAAAATAATAAAAATTAAGATTAGAATACACTAGAAAATACCAAGGTCGAATTTTGTTTTACTAAATCAAAAAGAACACGCGAGGTTAAGGACAAAAAATAGGTATATATACCGATTCATTTTTACACAATTTTAATCGTCTTAATAATCTTCATTTTGAATTTAATAGTTTTTTAAAAATCTACTTTAGGTGAGTGAGAGTTTTATTTGGAAACTCTCTCTACGTCGCGTCCTCGCAACCTCGGTAGAGCTCTGCTTGGATGTCGGCGTGGGGAGAGTAGTATTTTGTATGCTTTCTATGATGGCAAGTAATTTGTTATATTGTTTTCTGTTATTATTAATAAAATATCTATAAAGCATAAACTCATTTTATTTTCATTTTTATTGTCGAAATTTTTCCGGCCCACAGCCAAAACACATCACAAGTCAGTAAAATCATACATATTATTCAGATTCGTGTAAGTGCTTGGAATATCGCCGATGATCTTTGCCCGTGAAGACCCGGCGTGCGGAACGCAGGGATCGGAACGTCAATATTAGTCCGTATAGAAGAAAGGAGAAATAAGGAAAAGGTCTTTTGGCTAATTCCTCGTTTCTCGATTTCTGTAAATTCGACCTAAATTAATCTACATACGGCTCAAAATCACCACACCGAGTAGTCCAGTGGGCACTCATTAAATATAATATGAACACAATGCGCCTAAGGTCAATTAAAGGAAGGTAACGGGGAATAATAAAATGAAATCGTTGTTAACAATTTGAATCAATTATAGATTAAATACGACTATAAATCGTTAAATCTTAAAAGCGAAGTTAAATTAGTTATAAAATAGAATAGTTATCAGGAACCCACAATAATAGATAATCTTCGAATAAACTATAGACTTAAGTAGCTACCATGAACTTAATGTACCTCGTTAACTAAATAAAATAAAGGATCGCGATAAATATTTGTGAGAGATCTGCAACCCCTTCCGTCATCGAATTAATACTAGGACCTTACTTTTGATGTGAATTAAAAGGAAAAATCGTTACCGGACCATCAAAATAAATCCCAATTAATAAAATGATCTGAATAAGTTAAAACTACCATCAAATAAAACAAAACATGAGAAGATTATAAGTAGTTAATCATCAAAATGAATAAATATACATAATTCCATGTTTTTTTTTTCATGTTAAACCAGATTCGGAAAATTTTGGAGCACGAAATAGTGTTGCAAAAGGAGGGGATATCTATTAACTCCTCGATCAGTGAATATCAATTTTCTCCTACACCTACTGTAAGCTTAAATAAAAGAAATACGAAACAAATACCTGTAGTAATCTCTCCAACCACACTGGCGGGTTCCCAAAATTTCATTCACATGATTCTCTTTTAACTCATACTGAAACGACCACCTGCCAGCAGTCTACCAACCCAAGTAATAAAAATTATTATAAAGGAATATATAAAATTTACCTAAGAAATTCAATCCCTTTACGCCGTAATTCCAAGCGTTAGCGACAAATTCTTCTGAGGACGTAGTAAATTCCACGAAACATTAAACCAATTTTTTCTAAAATCAAGAAATAAGTTAAGAATGAGAAAATCCCGGCACTTACCACATATAGCTATTAAAATCAATAACGATCACGCATGCCCATAATGCGCCAGCCATACATAAATCCGACTAAGCGAGCAAATCCAATGAATTATGCACAAGGCTGCTATTAAGATAGAAATAAATGGGAGGAACAAAAAATCTAATTTAATAACCTGCTAAATAAAACTGCCTACCCCAATCAATAATCTCGCATGTCCACGGTTGACGAAAAAATTGATTAACGAAATTGTCACTTGCATGCACAAGAAAAACAAATTGATTCCATACAGACAGGGACACGACGAATGTACACCTGTTCCACACGCACTAACAGATCGATATTTCAAATATTGAACGAGAATATCGGGGTAGAACATGACGCGAATATCCGCTAGATGTACGTGCAATTATAAAATCCGGTTCCTGCATACACACATCCCTACTAGATTCTATAAAGAGGGGTGATAAAGTACAAACCAATCAGTAATATTAATCATTTTTTATTATTATGCACCAATCCCAAAACTTTAGAAATGAGGGTTCTATGACCATGACGCCGGAAGAAAACGCAGCAAGGGAATCAAGCCCAACGACTCAGGGTAACTTATTAATAATATTTGAGATTTTTTTTTATTAATAAATCTTAATAAATCCGAAGAATGGCGACAGGCTTTTGAGGCGAGCACGGCCAGTGAGGGATTACGAGGAACCCCAACCCAGAAGGCCTCACCAGACCGCTCTGCAATTGTTAGAAATGGAAAACGACCCACACTGGACGAACAATCAAAACGACGATCGGTATCCGGCTCAGGAGATTCGAGACCATGCACGTAATCTCCTCACCCGTCTGGAAGAATATCAATGGCAGGTCGACCTACAGGTGGTCAAGGCCAGGCAGTACTTGGCCAATGTGGAGGACGAAATCGCCGTCGGACGGATTGCGGACGTCTACTCGAGTAGGCCGGCCCGTAACACGAGACGACCCGTACTCGTCACTCTGGGTTACTCTCCTGATGAAGGTGTCAGGAGATTTTTTGAAGATTCATGACTTTACGGGTTTTGAGACCACTGACATCAATTTTGTTTTGTTGTTTAGATCAAAAATAAATAAGTGCCGTTCGAACTTCCTTTCTTCGATGACCCCTTAAACTAAGTTTCACAAGCTGTGTTTGATATTAATCGTACTTGTAATCAGTCGAGTTATTAGTAGAATTTAATGTTTGTTATTGCAGCAATGGAATCTACACAACCATTACAAACAGAACTGGCCCATGCCAGACGAGCCAATAAGAACCTTCTCGACCAGGTAATTCAACTGACACGAGAAGTCCAACAAATCAAGTCCACCTGGTCGGACCCAAAGAAGACTAAAGCCCTTTACCTCAGACTCACCGCTGCTCAAAAGGGGTGGGCAGATGAAAGACAACTCAATCAGAGTTTGAAAACCCAAGTGAAGGGATTAGAAGTGGCTCTATCCGCCTGCCAAGAAGGAGCCGCGATAACATACCCCCTTGTATTCGCGCCAGCCCAATTAGCCTACCGAGAGTCGGTAGCAGCCCCAGCAACGACCGCCACCCCAACCACAATAACAACCGGTAGTTATCGGCCTGGAAGGAAGGAGCGTGCGAAACGCCGAGCCGCTCGATTATCGAATAAAACTGGATAAACAAACCAATTTGTATTGAGTTGATAAATAAAGAATTAACGAGTTTGTAAACTTTATATGTGTAATTGCATTTTTATAGTCCCAGTGAATCGAAACGATACTTTTTACAATTAGATAATCGCCTATGTCACCGCAGCCAACACGCACAAATACATCATTATAATCTATTGGCTAGGTTCAGTTCTCAAATAACATTGTCAAATCACTTTTGATACTATGATAAACTCTAACGATATAAATACGACATAAAAGGGACCGAATGAGTTAAAGTGAGCACGAGTCTTCTAATGACGGATCGTTGGACCCAGGGATTGTCCGAGCAATTACAGCACTAGTAATAATGCTCACTTTTTGCGGACAATTCACCCACTCGAACACATTTCTAACGTTGCCTAGCAACGGGTGCCGAGTGGTAACTAGAAAATATTTATATGGCGTTACGGGGTAGACACAAGGACATTTAAACAAATATCAAACCCCAGTAACCCACCACACGCATAAAAAAATTCACCATTGTGTTGGGTCAGAACACAAACGGCCTTGAAAATTGTTTAAATGTATCAGTAATATAGCACGAAAACCCAGCACCAAGATAACTTAAAATACAACATACAACATCAACTAAACACGCTAAAATTTGAGAAAATATTGTTGGGTTAAGACACGATTTTGTTTAAATGAATCGGTAACACGCACGCAATACAACATACAGATTTAAAATCAGACCCATAAAACCTCAACTAACCATGCTAAAATATGAGAGAGAAAACAATTAAATATAAAATCAAGAAACACAAAAGTAAATTAAAATAATGTGGGGTTTATGGTGTCAGTGTCCTTGACCCCAGATGAAAATTATTGTCTTGCCCCCAATGGTTACCCGTTGGCAAGCAACGTTGGTAATGCAACCACTGGTTATAGGATCGCCAAAGGTGAGCGCCATATAGGAACTGCTAAGGCCCAATCCCATAGTGGGTTCAATGCACTACCGATAGAAGGTCTGTGTGCGATTTTTATCCTGGTCCCTTTCACTTTAATATTTCTCTCATTCGATCAGTTATCTCCTTTTCAACTCTCTACGAAATCCTTAGTATCTTGCATGAATTATTCCAAGTCACGGCCAATTAATTGTAACGAATACGAAGGCAATCGACTAAAATATTTATTTATTATGACATTCTCATTATATTCGTTCCCCAAGTCTCATCACCCGTCATTTTGCTCTCTCGATCTTTCCCGGACGTCGTTGAGGTGGTTTCACTGCGGGTTTGGTTGCATCTGTTGAGGCTCGATACGCCAACTGTGCAGGTGCAAAGACCGGAGGGTAAGTGACAGCTTGCCCCTCCTGGCAGGTCGATAGTGCCACATCCAGCTCGCGAATTTGAGTCTCCATGGCCTGCACTAATCGCTTCTCTTCAGCCCATCCGCGTTGGGCGGCCGTCAACCGCTGATATAGGGTTTTTACTTTGGCTGGTTCTATCCATGTTGATTTTATCTGATGAATTTCCTTTGTTAATTGTAGTAACTGTCTATGGAGATCAGTATTCTCCTTGCGTGCACTTTTGACAGTCGTATTTAGTATCATACAAGGATCCATCTCTACAATAAAATAGGTCATTAACAGTTTACTTTGTCTAGTATACAATAAATATTGTTATCGGTACGATATTTTAAAATGTGTTAAGTCTAGCCTAAAATTATGTAATAGTTTTTCTTTCGTGGGGCAAAATGTTCAATAAGAAGTTAAATATAAGCATGACCAATAAAACCAGAAATATTTATTTCACAAAATTCAGCCGTGACACGAATTTGGACAATAGTTTTTCGGGTTTGGCCTTGCTGTTCTGCGCGCGTAGTAGGGATCCCACTCCGACCTACGATCTCCAGCTTCTGTCCTCATTTCTCTTTGCAGTATTTTCTTCGGCATGGACACGGTCATGGCCTGGGTAGGCTGATTCACTTTGGGGTCATCGAGCTCGAATGAGATGCCATAGGAAGGGGGATACCCATCCGTGCTCGGAATCAGACTAGCCGCGATGTCCTCCTTGATCTGCTCCAATTGACGGCGAGCTCGTTCTACCTGTTTGTTGGTTCTTCTTTGATGTGCTTCGAGACGTGCCAAGATATCTTTCGCCTGACCTCGGAGTTCGCGAGCCGGATTCCGTCCTGGCTCACGTTCTATTACCACGTACGGCAGCTCGACATCTTCTGTTCCTCCTTGTCGCTCGAATCTCGACTCTTTTACTGGGGAAATCGAAAATCCCCCATCCCACATCGCCTGTCTGCATCTAGCGGTGGAGTTGGATGGGAATCTCATCGTGATTCGAGATTCGTCTACCCATGAATCTATTGAAATGAACATCATTAGCTTTAATATAGGAATCATGAGAACTAAATACAATAGATTCATGAGTACGCGGATGGTTTATATCCAGGATTTTTATGAATTTTTCGGCAATAAGGTTTCACTGGAGGGTGATCTAAATTAGTCCTCAAATCTGACGTAGTTTAGGGTTCTTGAGTCGTACATTTTTTATGGAAATCATTTACTGTGACGATCAATAGGTAGGTCTTGGTTGTTGGGTTTCTATGTTTCATTTACGAAGTGTAAGGTTAATGCAATTTTCACTGTCCTGAGGGCCTTTCATCAGTATGTTTCGTTGGTTTAGACATGGTGGTATGAGAAATTCATTTACATTTTCTCTTGATAGTCCGTTTATCTAGATGGAGATCGAGGTATCATGAAGTACTGTTTGTTCTTGGCAGAAACTCATAGCTGGTGTTCGACACGTTGTTACACTGACGTAACATTATTCACCAGATACCGTGAGTTTGGTATTCTGCTGATTTCAAATTTGTCCTAATGGGATTGCGTGATACAGTTGATAGTTTGTTATTATAAGTAGAAATTAGTAAGTTGTAATCCTAGATAAGCACATCGTTGGGGGAACCTTTGTCTTTTATTCATGCATGCGAATTCATAATAAACTTGAATTTGGATAAAAATACTAATCTAGCATTTATTTAGTTAAATTCATTATTATGATCAGGGTCTTCCTCGTTTTTCATAGCATTTTCTCCATTAGCAAGAGCATCTTGTCCTTATCCCGACTTGGGTCTCCGAGTGACGTGTACCAGAGTCTTATAACAGATGGCCAAATTGCATGAATTTTTATTTGTAATTAAAAAGGTACAATAACTGAATGAATTCCTTACTCTCTTGGGCGTCGGTCCGACGTTCCATTGTGATCTCTTCATTGTCCATAAAGTGAGAGGGGCGGCCTCTAACTCGTGAACCATTTTGTCTGTTGGAACTCATTTTAATATCTCACTATGATCTTTCCGAATTCTAGCCACTGACTGGTCTATTTATACTGCACCTTCTACCCCGCAGGTGTGTCTGAACTATGAAATTCTCTCAATTACGCACGTTCTAGTGATTCAGTGATATTATGGACTTTCCTCACCTCGTTTTCAGGCCAGTGTGTATAATGTTTGCGATCAATTTACGCCAGATGTTTTCTGCTGACGTGGAAATTTTCTGCACCACTTATTGATTGGAGTCGAGTAGATCGTGCCTTGCCACGTCTACTATTTATTCAAAAGGCATTTTATCGATCTGTATTGTTGGCTTCTGTTTACTTAATTGCTTCTAAGACAATTTTTAGTTGTTTATTCGTCGGAATTTGGATCTTATTTTATGTCCGAGATTCTTTAGGTTAAATAAACTTTTAAAAAAACTTTTTAAATAAACTAACTCTTGTCGAAATTTTTCCGGCCCGCAGCCGACACCTCACTACAAGTTAATAAACTCTACATACCCCAACCGAGTCGTGTAAGTGCAGTGTAAGTCCACCAATGATTCGTGCCCGTGAAGGCTACGGCGTGAGAACGCAGTAGCTGAAACGTAAATTATTATTCTGTATAGGGAAAATGGGTTGAAGAGGGCATAGTCTTTTGGCTATTTCATCCTCACTCAATTCCTATAAATTCAACCTAAAATTATGATGACAAACGGCTCAAAATCAAAACACTGAGTAGTCCAGTGGGCACTCATAAATTTGTAATATAAACATAAGTCATCCTAAGGTCAATCTAGGGAAGGTGACGGGGTATTAACAAAACCATTGCTATGCCAATAACTTGTGATACTAAAAAGTAAAGATAATAAATATGGTATAATATTAATAAAAATCTAGTCTTCTGTTCTCAGAATTTACTACAACTAAACCAAAAATCACATTTGATGCCCATAATTTCATCGACTTAAAAAATATTATTTTTAAATTTGCACGCAGCACTGCGAACCCGCTAATTAATCAAGAAAATAATAATCGCACCATCAAATCTCCCGTCAGATATATAACTTGTAATGCAAATTGCTTTCGGGTCTCACATTTACTAGTATATTTTTAATTCATTAAGAAACGAATAAATGACCTAATATCCCCTCTCAATGACGGAATTTATTAGATTTAAGCGAATTAAAATGACAAACGGAAACCTTAAATCACCGAGATGGATAACTGATTTGCTTTTAGTAACGTGGTAAGGTAATAAATGTTAATGTTGGTATATCATAATGAAAATTTTGTAACTATAAATTGGCTCTGAAACGCATACTCAAATTTGAAAATACTTACTCGGAAAATTGACTTCTCAAAACAAATAGGAATAAATATATTTACGACCAACACACGTGCATAAAGATGTATTCAATAAATATATGATCAACCGGATGTCATGATAAACATCGATTCAGAAAGAAATAATCTGCACTGACTCTTCGCACTCCGAAATAAAATCATTTACGTATCGTAAAAGCCATTCCAAGAGAGACCCAGAGTTGAGGAATAATATGAAATCGCCCCACTAAAGTAATCCGAATGAGATACAACATAGAGCATATTCCGACTCACTGAAAAGTGGAAAGCCTAAAGGAAATTAATTATTCATGACACTTCTCATCATAAATTGACACTTACTACCATTTACGTTAAGATGATTCAACTTAGAACGACCAAAATCGTTATGGAAAATGGCCACGATTGTTCCCTATCGAATTATGCTGCAAGTAAATCGAAAATAATTACCAAAAGTAATAACCGGATTTGGAAACAAACCCGATCATAAACGAAATCCCATCACATTTAGCGATATCCAAACCGATCAAAATATCTATTTCACCAACCAAATCAGATAAAAAGCCTGCCCACGCAATTCCGTGCACATATGTCGATTTTGTTTGTAAATTTGATTGCACTATCATGTCTTGATGAGATTTGTAGACATTTATTTATTTACGAAGGAAACGATTAGAACTGATTAAAATTTAAGTCGATTGATATTTAGGACAGAAATAGTATGCGACACCAATTCGCTGCACACACCACCCATACGCATATATATTCTGTCGCTCATCGGGATGCCGCCATTTATTAAAATCACCGCTAAAAGTATGCAATCTAGACACTCGTTACAGGAAACCTCAGCAAGGTCACCGGAAACTAATGACGACGAAATTACGATGAAACAGAAGATTTCCCACAGAGACGGTAATTATCTTTCTTGTTTATAAACATTTTTACCGTAACTTCGAGGCTTAGATATTTGACAAGACCGATTTCCCAACGCAAATTCCATTCAGAATACAAGCCATCGAGACAGATATATTGAATTATGATTTATGCCGTGTTTTTGATAAATATAATGGGTTAAATCAACGATTTAGTTAAATGCGATACCATGAGAAATCATCAGATAGGAATTTAGCCAGCGAATGACGACACCGTAGCTCTCATAAACATTGCTCCTTAAAATGCGTTCAGATATATAATATGAAATGCCATGAAGTATTAACAACTCTCTCGCCAACCAGTCACTTACCCTCAGTCATTGTCGATAGAATAAATCAGCCGTACCAGTATCTATACGTTTTGCCCAACCGAGATAATATTAAAGCATGCAAATGTGTCGTATTCCGAAACAAATCACCCAACATCAATATGTTTTGTGCCGCGAAAAATGAAATGAGACCAAAACAAGTTAAGATAACCGCGCCATGCGATCAGGCGTAATAATCCCAAGTACGAGATTTAGGCAAATGATTTCTACAACAAACTCGGTAGCACAATTCCCCGTGGAAGTCATAATCCTTACTAGGTAATAAAGGAGATCCGTCGTAGTTCCCAACTGACGCTACAGTAAACCCAAGAATAGCGACCACTCGTTTCCAAAGATAGATGCTACCAGAACTAAGTCAACCAACCGCCTGTTCCGATCGGTAATTTAGTAATTGCTATATTGAGTTAGGTAAAGACGTGACGTAGATAGAAATTATTTTCGTTCAATGAGTTAAATCCCGCGTGTTTTATGATTCTAATCACAAAAGAAAATCTAAGTAGAATGGGTCGTGAAGTCAGAAGAAGATTGAATAGTCAAGCTAGATAACCATAAGAGTAAGATACAGATAGAATAGTTGGCCACAAACCAGACAAAAGTAATGTAACTCGCTCGACCCAATAAAACGCTCAAAAATCATTTTAGGCGACTCACAGAAATTCAGATTAATGAAATATAACTATAAACTACCTGACTAATGCTTAAGATTTTTGTTCAGACAATTCATGGATCGATGCATCCAGGGTCACTGTGCGGTTCCCTGCGAATGTAGCTAACCGATGTCGCCAAGCCATGTGGGACGCGGGTTTCACCGTCTCCTCAGTAAAGGAGTCCCGATTCGGCACGCAACAGGATTCCAAGAAGGCCGATCTCCCATTCATCGCTATAAAGCGGGAGCCTGGACGCAATCCGGTCCGCGAAATTCGGTGACAAGCTGAGTTCCTCCTGGCTCGTCTCGAGGAACATCAGCGTCAGACCAACTCACAAGTGGAGAGAGCCCGACGCTATTTAGACGAGATCAACGAAGATATTGCGGCGGGGAGGATCCCCAACACGGATGGATATTCTCCTCCGTGCAATACCTCATTTAATCTCGACGATCCCAGATTAAACACGAGATCAACAGAAATCAACGTAGTGGTCCTGCGGAAAATACTTTCCCGACACCTAAGGATAGAAGAGGATCGACCTGATGGCCACCGCGAACACCCTTATGCTCGGACAACTCTAAGACAATATAACAATAAATAATTATTGAAAATAAAATGTTTTAGTTCTTAGTTACGAGCAGCTCAACCAAAGTCAGAAAACGCAAATCAGAGGACTGGAGGTAGCGTTTTCGGCGTGCCAGGAGGGCGCGGCGGTGACCTACCCCTGGTATTCGGCCCATCGCAATTGGCCTACAGGGATGCCACGACCGTTGTGAAGTCAGCCACCAAGCCACCCCGACATCGACCAGGGAGATCTGAGCGGGCCAAGCGTCGCGCCGATCAGGCAAATAAGGAATGACTCAAAAAATTTGATGTACTTGTTATTTAATAAAGTACGATGATCAGTTTCCGAGATTTATATGACTTAGACTGACAAATTTGAATAGTAAATAAAAGTGGATAGTAAGTTAAATAGAACAAAATACATAATAAGAATAGATTTATTAAAAACCGTAAACCAGTCAAGTGATAAGTTAGATGATATTAGATTCAATAGTAAGGGACCAGAAAAGAAAATCGCACGTGTACTTTCTAACGGTAGTGCTTTGGACCCATATTGAGATCGGGCCAGACCAGTTCCTATAGGGAGCTCACCTTTGGTGATCTCAAAACCAATGGTTACATCACCAACGTTGCCTAGCGACGGGTAACCATTGGGGGCAAGAAAATAGTTACATCTGGGGTCAAGGTTATCGAAACCACAAACCCCACAATATAAATAAATATAAAATCAAAAAACATAAAAGTAAAATAAAATAAATACAAAATGCATCAATAACCGCACGAAATTTACATAAAAAATAACATAATAACAAGAAAATTTGACCAAAAAAACGACAAGTTCTATAAAAGTAAAAAATTAATGAATTAAATGAGTTAAAATAAAATATGTTTGATTGAATAAATCTATTTAAGAATTTAAATTAAGAAATTAATAAAAATTAAATTTAGATAACACAAATAATTTCAAGGTCAAATTTTGTTTTATCGAAATAAAAATGACACGCAAGGTTAAGGTCAAATTATAGGTATATATACTGATGTGTTTTGACAGATTTTAATCTTATTTTTCAGCATTGATTTTCAGTCTTACTTTGAGACTTAACTTGAGCAATTTTATTTTGGTTAGTATGCGTGACGGTTAACTTGAATCGCATGGATGACTTCACTATGAACGTCTTGATTGATAAAAAGACGATGCGAATTGAAAATGTTATTTATGAACAACGAATTATGATGCTGTGAACTGGCAATGTCTATTTATGAACTTCCGACAATATATGAATAAACAATTATATGCATTCGAAGCTTTTACCCGATTGGTACGGTAACAATTATTTATTTATTTTTCGGCCCACTGCCAAAACAAACTACAAGAAATTAAAATCTCACACCCCAATCGAGCTGTGTAAGTGCGGTTCATCCGCCAATAACTCGCGCACACGAAGGTTCCGGCGTGAGCAACGCAGGAACCCGAACGTCAATATTATCCGTTATAAGGGAATCCGGGAGATAAGGGGTTAGTCTTTTGGCTGCTCCTTAATCACCTGCTTTATAAGAAAATCGACATAGAATTTTTAACAACAATCGGTTCAAAATCACTAACACCGAGTATTCCAGTGAGCACTCATTAAATGTAATATGAACATACACAGATCATAAGGACAAAGAAAGGGAAAGGGCAGTTGGTAAAATTGCAAAATCGTTGCAACAGTTAAAATGTCTAGCCATCGGAAAAAGATTAATCCAAACTACAAAAATTATGAAAAGAAAATTTTAAATAATATGTAAGAATTAAGTAAATTAATTGAGTTGAGACGGAAAATATGGGCGGAACGCTGCGCAAATTTTCAGAAACAAGCAAATATTTATTACAAAACCGAAAAATAAGGGCGGAACGCTGCTCAAATTTTCCGAATTAATTAAAATACTTATCAAAAATAGTAAAGTAAAAGATGAATGCGGCTCAATTGTTGGTATGACATAACTGTATAGATTAACATTTGAAGGAATAAGGGAAGAATGGGACCTAAAAATCAAAATCGAGCACAGGCCTTCTATCGGCAGCTCGTTGGACCCATGGATCGTTCGGTCAATTATAGCATTAGTAATAACGCTCACGTTTTGCAGACGATCTACCCACTCGAACACAGTTCCAACTTTGCTTACCAACGGGTGCCGAGTGGTAAGCGAAAGATATTTTATGGGGGTTGTCTGGGTAATGACTATATAGTTTCAAAATATCAACACCCAGAAACCCACCAATTGGATACCCCGAGTATCATACCCGTCATATATGACGCTGAAAATATATTCCAATAGACTGTTACCAGTAGTAAGTGAACCATATCATCATAACTATTACTACCCTTGTAAACATCTGAGTTCAAGAGCTATCATGAAAGGTTTGATGCTCATTTTATGTTAGTGTTCCTTCGTTTAATATTAGTTGAAACAATATAGAATAATGACAAATGAGGTACAAACATTTAATTTTTAATTAGTTTTATTAAATTTTAATTAAATTACAAATGTGTTATTAAAAATAACAAATATTTAATTTTGTTTGAATAATATCAGTTTTAAAATGATCACCACCTTTTTCAATTTGAAAATGTACCAACAACTCTTCAAAACCATCAACCATTCATCGATAAATTTTCACTCCAAAATTCAATCGTGGAAATTGCTGATTTGTTTAATGCTTGTTTACACATCTTTATGTCAGCTTGAAACGAAATCAACTCATTTCAAAAACGAAACTATTCGAACTGATTAAGATAACAAATTATTATATTTTCATAAAAAGATCAGAAATAGAAGAAATATTATTGATATATGATTTGTAAACTACAATGTCAACACCGGAAAAACTCGAGAAATTATACTTGAAGAATGTTCAATTAAAATAATCACGATTTATTGATGGAAAAAAGTAGTCGTAACTAATCAAGATCTAGTAAGGGCTGAGCCAGAAAACATTCCTCGCATTGTCATTTCTCAACTTGATTCCACTCACAACATTATCAGACTTGAAGAAACGCAATATTGAATGCTCTGTGACCAAGTGGTCAAGAAACAAATACAATGTTCAATTGATCAAATCAACTTATTGAATTTATTACAAATATATTTCAAATATTATTGTTGAGTTCATACAAACGAATATACATAAATATAACAATATGTAGAAATAAATCATAAATATGTTTAATTAACCAGTAGGGTTCGAATTATTTTCAGCAGCTGTCCCAGCAACCTGGCTGCTTTTAGCTTCCTTTTTCTCACTCTTTCGGCTTTTCCGGAACGAGGTTGAGGTTCAGAAGTAAAACCAAAAGAAGTTCCTATGGAATCAATAATAGTTTCTAAGATTTCAATTTGTTATTAGAGGGGTAAGAAATGTTGGAGTTCCAAATCACCAATTTAATACTCTTAAAATCCGACGATAAGATTTAATTATTTGTCAATTAGTAAGATCTCTATTAATAGCTTCTTTCATTCTAATTTTTGAGAACATAATTTAATAAAATCTCATGCTTTATAAAGTTGAAATGAAAAATAACATTTTAATAATAATTAAAAAAAGTTAACACACACTAAATGATACTTATATTTTAGTTCGACCGTAAGATATTTTCAAGATTCCAATTTCCAAAATTTATATTTCGACAGTAATGGCCAAATTATTTCTTTCACTTTGAGTTGTATATCTTCTGCCTGGTATTATTCATTCAAACTTATCTTAAATAAAACCTGATTACTTCATTTAGTTCGATTATGTTCCTTCCTTTTTTAATACTTCTTCCTTCCTTTCCTATAGCCACTCAATCAACTGATGGTTTGTTATCGGGGTTTACTGTGAAAGGATCTGGGTCGCTAAAATTGGCGTTTGTGTTGTAAAATTAATAATATTTTAAAGAATTACAAAGTAGAACACCATCAATTCAGTCAATACAAAAGAACATAAAATCAATAAATTATTAAATTTTAACGAGAAAGCCGAGGGAGATATAAATTGAGCAATGGTGAAGATCACAGTGGTAATGGATTTTTTATGGAATGTTTAGAAATGGTCAAAAAATATGGAAAAACTTAGGAGCGTAGAATCGTAAATTAATTAATTAATTATTTAATTTAAGAAAACCCAAGTTCGGTAAATAACAAGAATAAAAATGAGGAATAGAAAAAGCCATTATCATGACAGTAATATTAATAGCAAAAGACGAAATAGAGATTGTTACGAGAGAAGCTGAGTTTGTTGATTAATCATTCGTCGGAGATGAATAACATGAATCACAACCGCATGTTCGAGGTTATTAACAGTTGTAGGTTAGGCTTATGATCACTGTATAAGGAAAGCCAAAATCAGAAGTATTTGGCATTTTGACTTAGTTATGGAAGAATTTGGCAGGGATAAAAGAAAAGATTGTTTAAGTTAGTCCAGATGGTGAAAATTACTTGTATGCATGTGAGTCATCATTTCAAATATTTTAATTTGATAAAATTAGTAAAAGACATTACAATGAATACAATAAAATTAATTACTCACTGATAGAATAAAAACACTTCGGAATAATATTAATAATAATAAAGTAAGCTTAAAATTAAAATTATTTAAAAGTACCACATTTGAAATATTAATCTTTTATTATTATTTTATGTCTATGTTACATAGGCTTATATACCGAAACTTTCCACGTATATTTTTTGATACAGTAAAAAAAACTGCTACAGGTATTTTATCCAAATTTGGCTAGTTTGTAGTTATCGAATTTCAAATTTTTCTTTTTATTCAAATCTCAAATTTAGTTTTAACTTTGACATTTTTTGCTAATTCTTTCAGTTTTTTTCGTTTTTCTAATATTTTTTGTTGTTTTTATTAACCTTTTAGAGTGTTCTATTAATTTTTATTCTTTTTGATTCTTACATGTAATTTCAGTGAGTCAAACTCTCCATTCATTCATTTTTGCCCCTTCGAGTTTTTTATTTATTTGTTGTATAACAAGAAAATTAAAACATTCGAATTAAACAAATACTATAAAATAGGAATTAATAAATATCGACTAAATGTCCATATCGAAAATCAAAAGTAAAGAAACTGAAAAAGAAGCAGAATTAATAATGATAATTTGATTTGATTATAATGACAACAATTTAGTGATTTGGTGATTTTTATGACAACTGGTGGGTTATAGGGTTTCAAATCTTGCTTATCCTCGTGGTTGTCCCAGTAACGCCATACAAAATGATGTTAACCGCCACTTGGCACCCGTTGCTAGGCAACGTTGGTAATGTGTTCAAGTGGTGGATTGCCCGCAAAAATTGAGTGTTATTGCTAATACTATAATTGCTCGGACAATCCTCGGGTTCACGAGCTGTCGATAGAAGACCTATGCTCGCTTTGCTCGGTCCCTTAAGTGGAAGTGCGAATTAAATTTAGACTGATTAGTGTAGATGATTTCGAGTCTAACCCACTATGACTGAATACATAAGTGCTGATTTATTTAATGAACAAATGACATGCATAATAACGGTAAGTTAATTCGATTGACTTGACGATTGTGCGGCTCGGCGTCGGTCTCGTTCCTTACGTCCCGGCCGGCGGATGGTTGGTTGAAGGGCTGTCGACTTTGAGCTTGGTGCGACGCCATCAAAGGCACGTTGACTCGGTAGTTGGGAAGGGGCGAAGATGAGCGGATACGTTACCGCTTCCCCTTCCCGACATGCTGCTAGGGCAACTTCTAAGCCCCTGATCTGTGTGCGAAGACTCTGATTGAGCTGGCGTTCTTCAGCCCAGCCCTTTTGAGTTGCAGTGAGTCGGTGATAGAGTGTCTTCGTCCGTTTGGGGTCGGACCAGGTCGCTTTGACCTGCTGCACCTCGCGAGTTAATTGCAGTATCTGACTGAGTAGCTCCGCGTTTGTCTGCCTAGCGCGGTCTAGTTCGCTTTGCATTAGTTTCAGGACCGACATTACTATAAAGAAAACACTCAGATTAACTTTGTTTAATGAGAAGAATTCTAATTATTACAAACATAGTTATGGAAGGGAAATCTATTTAGAAAATTTAAGACGAACAACTCATTGTAATTTAATATCAACAACATCACTAGGGTAAAATGTTAGTTACGTCTGTGTCCGGAGATTCAGGACTCTTCAAAAAACTTCTTGACTCCTTCTTCCGGAGGGTAACCGGGGATGATGGGCACTGGACGTCGAGTGTTGCGTGCCGGTCGAGTCGGGTATGTCTCCGCAATGCGCCCGACGAGGATGTCCTCTTCAACGTTGGCGAGGTACATCCTCGCCTTCACTACGTTCAAATCCACCTGTTCCTGAATCTTCTCCCACTGAGCAAGGAGGCTTCGCGCGTGGTCGAGGATCTCCTCGGCAGGGTACTGTTCGTCATTTGGTCTGCGGGGGTCATTCTCTCGGCCTAGAATTTGCCATAGAGTTGGACACAATCGTTTTGGACGTGGCTCCTCGAGAGTCATTGACGGGCGCGCTCGTTTCCAGGCTCGGCGCCATTCATCGGCCTCTTGTGCTGAAATCCAATTTGGGAGCATGAGTTCTTCTGAAATGAGTTTAATATAATGTATTTTCACACTAGTTTACGAGGTATATGGACGTTTATCAACAATTATAGACTCAGATAATCTTAAATCGCCGGTTAACTTCAGGGGTACATTGGTCAGTTAACTTGACGTCCGGGGAGCCTAGTAGCTGAACTGGGGTATGAGATTTATGGCGATGAGGTGTATGAAGTTGGGTTTGGGTGGTTTATATGGTTTCTCCACGTTGACGAAGGGTTATAGAATCGGGTGATAAGGTTTATATAAAAGAGATTTTTAACTCGTCTGACCTCGTTAAGTTTGGGTCGAACCATGTCTAATTTATATACTGAAGAAAATCTTCCTACACGGCCTAGCTATGTTAGATCAAGGTTGTTCATTTTTTACAATGTCATCGTTTCGGGCGAGGATCTACCTGCATTTATTATACCATGGGTCGTGATTCCTGATAGGTACCAATCTGTATTCGCTTCTCGTTGGAGTATAATTTTAATTATTTATCAACTTGAATTGATTATTTGCGCATTTTCATTACTTGTGGGTTTCCCGTGATCGTTCAATGTCGAAACGGATGTGTCGAATTGGATGTGCGGCCATGACATCGACATTCGGAGTGATGTTGAACATATTTATTCCTACGCAGTTACGATATCCGTTCGTACTTTACACCGGTATCTTTGATTATTGACGGGTTCATTATCGATCACGATTCAAGTGTACTAATCTGCTATTTAATATTTACATCATCTATCTTTTCAATAGTTGACATTGGGATTATCGTAGGTATTTGTTCGAATTGGGTCTAGTTTTGTACGCTCATGTTTCTACGGGATGGTCCTTATGTTGTCAGGAGTCGGTGCGGTCATATCATGGATTCATGGTTTGCTCTATGAGGTTAGTTAATCTGATTTTACTTATTGATCAGTTCATCGTCCTAGGTCTAAGGAGCTAAAGCGTTTGGGGAGTTGCTTGTGACAATTATTTGGATGTGTTTGATCGTTTGCTGTTTTCGATTCCGCACTTATATGAAATCAAATCGTGCCGTGAAGATTAAACAGTTGAAATCCATATCGGTAGTTGGGCTGAGATGAGGTCAAAGAAATTAAAGACTACAATATCATGTTAGCCGGTTAATTTATTGTTAAGGGCCGGTAAATCTCTTTGGTCTCACAGCAATAAATTTTTCTCCGTTTTATTAGTGATTTTATAATTTTCAATTTTTTATTGAATTACTTAAGCTAAACTAACTTCGTGCTGGAATTAATCAATATTTGGGTTTGGTGATGTTCGTCTCTTATTTATGCGGGAAGTTGAAAAGGTATTACTACTATTTCAATTAATAAAATACACGGCGGTTCGAGATATAAGTATGTCGCATCGTTTTAATTCCTTAAATTAAATTATTGAACTTTTGACTAAGAAACTACTTCATTTATTCAACTGACGTCTTGGTTTTAATCGCGGATTCACCTTACTTTTCCAGTATATTATTTCGATTTTACTAGTGGATCACTTTATTATTTAGTGAGGAATTGTTTAGTTTTACCCAAAGGTTATTGAATCAATTTTACCAATAGGTCATCCTGAGTTTCCCTTGCTAAGTACCTTAAATGTTGTAATGGGTTTCCTTATCGTTAATTTACTCTAATCAATAAATAAACTAATTAATTTTAATAAACTATTTTCAACTTTTGAATTAATGACTCCAAGCTTTACTTCCCTTTTACACAAGGGTTATGTGAGTTTAAGCCAAATTTATTTTATCCAAATTACTTTAATTCTGAATCAATGAGTTAATTTAGTTTAAACCGTGAGTCACTTAAATCTTCCAAATAATTATTTTATTTGATCTAAATTAATCAAGGAGACATTTATTTTTAATTGAAAATCATTTAACATCAATGGATAGATTTAATTTAAGGGACTCACTGAACCGCTTATGCTATTTATTATTTTACTTTTTTATTTCAATGACGTAAATGCAATTTAACATACTACTAATTAAATTATTTTCAAATATCAATTCAATTTATCTATACCAACGATTTCAAATTGATTTATCCCCGTACCCGTTCCCTTTAATAGATCCTAGGCGCATTTGTGTTTACGTTATATTTATTGAGTGCCCACTGGACTACTCGGTGTGATAATTTTAAGCCGTGTGTAATGTAATTTTAGGTCGATTTTACAGAATTGAGAAACGAGGAAGCAGCCAGAGACTTCTTCCTTATTTCTCGCTTCAGCTATAGGGATAAATATTGACGTTACGACCGCTGCGTTGCGCACGCTGAGTCTTCACGGGTACATATCATTGGCGATTTTCCACGCACTTACATGCATCTGTACTATGTAGATTTTACTTTCTTGCGTTATGTGTCGGCTGTGGGCCAAAAAAATTTCGACATTTTAATTTATAAAACAAAATATATATGTAAAACAATTTAGGTATATTAATAATATTTATTAATTATAAACAAAACATAATTACCCTTCATAACCATTCCATCATATCATAACATAAAATAAAACATAAATGCCTCTCTCCCCACGTCGACGCCAAGCAGAGCTCTACAGAGATGCTATGGACACGACGTGGAAAGAGGGTTCCAATCAAAATATTTCTCACCTAAAAATTCTGAAAGTAAAATTTCTAAATAGAATTGAACAATTTCAAAATAGTTGAATAATAGATTTCAAAATGGTTAGTTTCGAAAAATGGTTTTCAAAATTGGTTAAGTTAAATGTGAAAATGGATCAGTATTTATACCTATTTTTCTCGCATGTGAGATTTGATGCAGTAAAACAAAATTCGACCTTGTTATTTTCTAGTAAATTCTATTCTTTAATTTTATTATTTTTTGATTTATTTTTGTAATTTTTTTATTTAGAATTTTTATTGAATTATTACTAATTCAAATTTTCCGATTTAATTTTCATTTTAATGAACTTTCATTAATTTTTCCAATTTGTCGAATTTGTTGTGTTTTCTTGTTATATTTGTGTTGGTATCGTGCGGATCTTGGTGCGTTTTGTTATTATTTTAATTTATTTTTATGTTTATTATTTTATTTTTAATTCTCTTTTTTTCTCATATTTTATATGGTTTAATTGGTGTTTCCAGGTTTATTTAAATCTGCATGTTATGTTTGCATGTGTGTTACTGATCCATTAAAACATTTCTCAAGGCCGTTTACGTTCTGGCCCAACACAACTGTGAAAATAATTTGAATCGAATAAATTTTGTAAATCCAAATCCACCCGAAAATCAAAACTGCACGAATTTCGTTAATTTTAAATTGTTTTTAATTTTATAGTCGCTTTTCTAAATTTCATTGACAATTTCCCATGCGATATATTCTAAGGGAATCTGAGGGTCATGAATCCATGTAGGAAAATGATTGATGGTTGGTCTTCCCTAAGAGATCGAAGTCTTTCTGAATAGAAATTGAATTCTGATTTGATAACATATACGAAAAGGACTAGGTTTGGATGGGCGTTATTTGTTCGAGCAATGACATGATCGTCTATATAATAAGATATATTCCATAATTCAGGAGAAAAGCGTCGAATCCAGGTTTTAGTAAGGTATGTCCAAAGACGATCAGACGTTTCTGTATTTATTAAAAGGTATTTAATAGATCGAATGCCGATTTCAATGTCAGTTGACGGATTAACGGTTAAAATTTCAATACATTTGTTGATTATCGATATCGATTCTTCGTCACTAATGAGTTTGTTTAATTTTTTATACACTGCTTGTCGAAAATGACAAAAAAGCATCAGAATAACCGACCTCATAGAAAACAATTTTGAAAAGGTTATTAATGCTTTTTCGAAGTCAAAGGTAATAATTGACGGAGACCATCGTGTATTTAACATCATACTGAATTCATTGAAGAGTTGTTTGTTCCGTTGTCATATTCTATTATGAATACACATTGAGTAAACACAAATGGAACAATTCTGAAAGTACCATCGATGAATGTATGATTGTTATACCTCAGTAAACCTGAACACTCATCCGTCACACAGATAATCCTTAGTTGGTATTCACCGTTCTTATCTCCGTTCTACGATCCGTCATTCAATCGCCTAAGTATGGGTGACATCACGGTTTGTATTTGTTAATTTAGAATAGATTCCCTTCTCGAATGAATTTCCATTTTTTGATGGTATAGATCAAATACAGTTACGGAACTGAACTTGCAATTCAATTAACAATTTTTCATAAATTTGATAAGAATACAACTCTAAAATAGCTGCTTTCTCGTCAAGGAATGTTGTAATAAATTTATCTTCTGTGGATTGATTGTGGTGTCTAACGGATAATTCTGTTTTACAAATGTGGGTTCCTTGACAAACAATTTCATCTCCCATTCAAATTAAAGTTGCCACACATCCTTCTTTATACTTGCTGCATCTGTAATAAATCTTATTGGTTTGTGTTTTGTTGATTTGGTCAGACTTTCGCGGTAAATAAAACACTTTTTTGAATTATTTATTTGTCTTTCAATAGATTCTGCCATTTTTACGGAGCATGCTTATTAAAAAATAATTTATTTAAGCACTTTATTTAAATTAAAAGTAGATATTATACAAATAAAGATACTATTTGATTATTTATAAGTATAAAACAGCAATTCCTTGGTAGCAGCATAAATTAATATATCAGATAAGTGAATAACAAAATATGCTCTTGCTGCGAAGTAATAATTACATTTCAACAATTTAATTATTACTTCGCAGCAAGGGTTTATTTTGTTATTCACTTATCTGATATATTTGATTATTTAATATTAAAAATTTAAGGATTGGAGCGATACAAACCGAATCCGGGCCGTTTCTGTTTTTGGGCAGTTTAGGACTTTGATAAAATGTATCGATAATTTGATAATATTAATTATTTTTGATATATTTATTGACTCAGCGGAGTTATTTTAATTTTTTATTATTGAAGTAATAGTTATGATCTAACGACTTAATAATTGGGTATCCCACAAAACTCCAACCCAGAATCAATTGGCATTTTGAGAGCATGATATTGTGGAGACAGAAATTTATTAATGTAGGAAGTCAGTGAATAATTAAAGGAAATCGTTACTAGTGTTGGGGTTATTATAAACTTATAAAAATAAAATGAGTGAACAAAAATATATCAAAAATAATTAAAGTACAAAAATTAATTAAAAATTTATAAAATTTGAAAATCAATATTTATAGGAGAAACGGGTATGGTTGAACGCCAAATCATAAGATGAACTCAAATATAATAATAAAAATTAAGTTTGAGAAACTCTCAAGGAAAGTAATAAGCAAAAAACAAACTAATTAAAATTAATTGATCCCCTGATGGAAAACTTTAGTGATATTTTATTTTTTTTAATATGGTGGGTTACAGGGTTTCGTTATTCGTTTAGTTTGTCCGGTGGTTGCCCCAGTAACGCCATACAAAATACTTCTTGCTACCACTCGGCACCCGTTGCTAGGCAACGTTGGAAATGTGTTCGAGTGGGTGGATTGTCCGCAAAAAGTGAGCATCATTACTAATACTGTAATTGCTCGGACAACCCTCGGGTTCACGAGCTGTCGATAGAAGACCTATGCTCGCTTTACTCTGTCCCTTGTGTAAAAAGTTCAAGATCAGGTTTATGGTGACTGTTGGAAAAGGAACGATGATTTGAGAACGTAGTACGAATATTCATAATGGCGATTGCATGCAAGTCGCAACTCGGAATTAAATTAACAGTGAATGTAACTTATTTATTCAAATCAACAAGGAAAACATGTGATGTTCGTGAACTCAGTGTGACGAGCTTGGTGGTCGGGCTGCTCGACGTCGGGCACGCTCCTTGCGCCCTGGCCGACGAGTACTTGATGGAGGGGCGGATTGATTTGTAGGTTGGGTTATGATACTGTTGGAATCTCTACGTGGTATCTGTGACGGGGCGATGACGAGCGGGTACGTTACCGCTTCCCCTTCACGACAAATTGCTAGGGCGACCTCTAATCCCCTGATCTGAGTGCGCAGGCTCTGATTGAGCTGTCGCTCCTCCGCCCAACTTTTTGAGCTGCAGTGAGCCTGAGATAAAGAGTTTTCATCTTCTTCGGGTCTGACCAGGTTGCTTTGATTTGTTGTACTTCTCGAGTTATCTGGATTATTTGGTTAAGGAGATCCACATTTGCGCTCCTTGCGTGATCCAATTCAGTTTGTAGGATTTGGGTAGTTGTCATCGCTGTAATGAACAAAAATTTTAAATTTCTTTACGGCTTTACATAATTAGTAATTATGATTATCGCAAACATAATTATCAAATGAATCTATTCATGCAAAGAATTAAAGCGAACGACAATTAACAAAGATTTCTTTTAAAACTTAATCACATTCATACACGACTTATCGTCCATGTCCTTGGTTTGAGAATTCAGGGTTCGTTGATGAATGGTCTCTTCAAGCCCTTCTTCCGAAGTGAGACTGGGAATGGCCGTCGGGTATCGCGGATCGGGCGAGGTGGATGGGCCTCTGCAATACGCCCGGCGAGGATGTCCTCTTCGACATTTGCGAGATACATCCTCGCTTTGACCACATTCAGGTCCACTTGCTCCTGCACCCTTTCCCATTGAGTGAGGAGGTTCCGCGCGTGTTCGAGGGTTTCTTCGGCAGGGTATCGCTGTCCGTTGGGCCAACAAGGGTCCTTTTCGAGGCCAAACAGCCGCCAAGTGGTGGGATATGGCCACCTTGATTGAGGCTCCTTGATAATTTCTGTTGTTGGCTGTGCTTTCTTCTGACACTGTTCTTCGGTTACCTGAGTAGAGGTCCAATTGAGCGGCATGTCTTATTCTGAAATATCAATATGGTCAGATAGTTGCGTCTAAGGGAGTGAAAGTTAATTTATATAAATCGTCCGCTTGATTTTAATAATCGATTAAATAATAAGTGTGATATTGCAATTTGAATCATCAAAATCTAAACCTTATCAAATTCCGTTAAAACTTTAATTATTACTGCGTTTTTCAAATGAAATAAATACGACTGTTTATCGATAAGTTTATGATATAATATATTTAATTAGCTATCTTAGCTCATGACTCTCCTATATCTCCCATTTTATAATGGTTATAACAATTTTTAAATAAAGCGACACTCCGTTACTACAACCTATTGGGTTATGGACATTTAAGGTGTTAACAAAAATTTATTCAAGATCTGACGACTTGACGTTTAGTATGGTAAGATACAATTATTAATCAATTAATTTTTCTGTAAGGCGAACGACTCGAATGGTCATGAATTAAGTCTCTAACGTTACTAAATTAATCAAGGGAAGTTATGAAATGTTACCTTACGAGTTCGGCTCTTTGGATAAATCCTTTATGGCCGAAAAATCTATGTTATGAGAAAATTTGGTAATCGATAATGCCGTGGTAGGATGTTGATGCGTGTATGTATGTTGTAATGGCGCATGGATTTATTTATTTTATATTAAGCCGATATGTTTGGATACGATTTTGGATTGTCGATTTCCGGTTGATTTGTTGATCTTAGTTGTTGGTTAATTTGTCGATTTGATAAGATTCTCGGTATTTATAGCTGAACGGCGATGATTAAATTTGTTTAGGTTCATATCCTATGTTTATATTATTTGTAGTTTGTTTATAGAATTTCGCGATTTGTCGTAGGTGAATTCACCGAAATTTGGTTGCACTATTATATCGAATTAGTTTTAGTAAGTTAATATTTTAGCTGCTTTGGATACCTTTGATCAATATTTCAGAAAATACTTGGAGACTTCACTGCGGATTTGGAGTAGTTTTTCTCGGAGAATTTATGCAATCGAATGATTTGGATTTTTTTTATTGCTTCTATATTATTGGAATTTCTTAAGGAACCTCTATTCATCGCTCCTCTCAGGGATATTGAACCATATTATTAGTGTTATTGAAATTCGATGTCGGTGGTAAGCCTTTCTTGTGGTTTAACGTTAATGTAGTTTCATGGTCGTTCTATCTTATGTAATATTAATATAATTTTATGATCGTTCCTTTCTACGTTATTTGATTTATCATCACAAGTTTTTATAGTCGTTCTTTGATTTTTTGCGTCGCTTTTGTAGAACACTAGTTGTATTAATTCTCGGTTTTTAGGGTCAATGTTTGTATTTTTATCCGTAGTTTAAGCTTTAGAAATTTTTTAATTTAAACATTATCGCCAAGTTAAATTTATTAACTCAATTTTATTTTGTTTTATAACGAATTAATCTATCCACATCCATGATTCTTATTAACATTTTATTTTTTCATTTTAACAATGATATTAATTTTCTTTACAACAATGATTTTAAATTTTTTATAGCAATGATCTCGTATTAATTCATTTTTAGTGAATTGTTAATTTATTTTTTAAGCGACGGATTTGTACTTATTTTCCATTAACAGATTAATTTATTTATTTTTACCTTTAATCAACCAATTAATTTAATTTTTTAATCAATGAATTACTGTATTTTTAATCAATGAATTACTTTATTTTTAATCAATGAATTACTTTATTTTTAATCAATGAATTTATATTAATTTATTCCCCGTACCCTTACCTTTTAATAAGCCTTAGGCGCATATTGTGTTTATATTATATTTAATGAGTGCCCACTGGACTACTCGGTGTGATGATTTTGAGCCGTGTGTAATATAATTTAGGTCGATTTTACAGAAATGAGAAACGAGGAAGCAGCCAAAGGACTTCTTCCTTATTTCTCTTTTCTTCTATATGGAGCAATATTGACGTTACGACCCCTGCGTTCCGCACGCTGGGTCTTCACGGGTACATATCATTGGCGATTTTCCACGCGCTTACACGAATCTGTACTGTATATATTTTACTAACTTGCAATATGTGTTGGCTGTGGGCCGGAAAAATTTCGACAGTTTAATTCAGTTTATTAAATATATAAAACAAGTTTATAAATATCATAAATATTTATTAACATATTAAAGAATCAAAATACAAAATTACTTGACCAAACAATTAATTCACAAAGGCATAAAATTGCATCTCTCCCCACCCCGACATCCAAGCAGAGCTCTACCGAGGTTGCGAGGATGTGACGTGGAGAGAGAGCTCCAAAATAAACTATTTCTCACCTAAAATTAATTCACAACGAAAGTTTTATCGTTTTTAAAACAGTTTCAGAATAACTTTTCGGTTTGAAAAATGGTGTGTTTTAATGTGAAAATGAATCGGTATTTATACCGATTTTCTGTCCCTAACCTTGCGTGTTAAATTTGATGTAGTAAAACAAAATTCGACCTTGTTATTTTCTAGTGTATTCTAATCTTTAATTTCATTATTTTTTGATTTATTTTTAGAATTTTTTATTTAGAATTTTTATTGAATTATTACTAATTCAAATTTTTTGATTTACGTTTCATTTTCATGAACTTTTATTAATTTGTAAATTCTCGGTCGAATTTGTTGGGTTTTCGTGTTATATTTGTGTTTGTATCGTGCGAATCTTGTTGCATTTTGTTATTATTTTAATTTATTTTTATGTTTATTATTTTATATTTAATTCTCTTTTTTCTCATATTTGATAGGGTTTAATTGATGTTTCAATAGGTTTAATTTTGAATTTGCATGTTATGTTTGCCTGTGTGTTACCGATCCATTTAAACATTTCTCAAGGCCATATGTGTTCTGGCCCAACAAATATTTAACATTTCCATATTTAGTATTTATTTATTTTAAAATACAATTGCCCATAAAAATTATATAAAATTAGTAACAGACGTTTCTAGTGCAAATCTGTTTAATTATTATTAAAAATTTCAAAATATTAGTAAATGTTATTTTCAGTGAACTTTATAATACTAAAAAGTTAAAAATAGCAACTAACATGAATAAATTTGCATGGATTAACAAAGTTTTGAACAATGTTAAAAAAAATTTAATTATTTTAAATCAATCCAAAAATTAAATGAATCAGATAAATTTATATATTTATTATTATCATTATTATTATTACCATTATTATGTTTATATATTTCACGGTATTTAAACAATGTACAAATTGTTTACTTTGGTGAATTTTCACTGGTTTCAACTAGTATGATATGATTCAGTGGATGGGGACACATTTATTACCAGACCTCGAACTTTAAGAACCTCTTACAGGCCCTATATATATATATATATATATATATATATATATATATATATATATATATATATATATATATATATATATATATATTAGGGTAAATTGAATGTTAATAAATGTTGAGTTGAAGAAAAGAAGTATTGTTAAATAGTTGTATTTTGGTAAAGAAGAATCGATTCAAACGATTTTACTTAGATTTATGGGTATTTACTGCTTCAAACTTTTTCCTGGAAATGCAGTTCAATATAAGTGATTTTACATAGTTTCGTAAGTGTTGAAGTTATTAGTCGTTAGTATTCTATAAATATTGGACTCACTAATGAAGTTGATTAGGGCATTTACTAAAGATGGCACTTTACCACATTTTCTTGTTACATATTTTGCTGTAGCAAAAATAAGTTTTTAAGGTCAAGTGTGAAAACAATGTAATTTGGCTAGTGTCGGGATGTGTTTTGCGCTTTCAGCTATATTTGGATATAGTTTTCTGAAAACTTATATTTAATCCCTTATGCCTAAATAGTATGTTTTGTGTCCCCATCTCGCATTGAAAATATCATGACAACGTCAGTGATTAGGAAGGGCCAAAACCAATGACTGAAAACACTATAGCTTATCAAAAACTGACTACTAGAACATTAATCTGAATATTTTCAAGTCAACACTGAATAAATTGTACGTTCTTGATACTTCCGTTTTGGAAATTGAAACGAGCAGTATTTATGACATCAGAAATCATTTTGTGTAGAATTTTTTCAGATCTCCATGCGGATCTACTAGTAGAGATGATTCCCAAATTATTTATAACATTTTATTTCTATAAATATTCCAAAGGAATTCGATAATTTACTAACGTAGTTCTTTGATTTTAAATAAGAAAACCTTATCTGTCATATGCACTGCTCTTTTGCCACAATATTAGGACAATACAAAGAAAACCCGCGGCATGCAAAAACCCGAGCTGTACTGAGAGCCCGGGAGTAAATAAAATAATTAAAATGATTAAGGAAAGTTACCCCACGAGCCAACTGAGCCTAACGGATGTTCGAGAACAATTATCCAAACAATTAATTTCAGAAAAGATTTTGGAACAACAACTTAATTTGTTTTCAAGAAAACTTCATATAAAGAGTGTGAGATGAGATGAATTGATAGTTGGTCGAAGAAAATTATTAGAAGATATTGGTAACAGTGAAGACCAAACAAGGTCAGAAACCGAATATAAATAAAAATCAATTCTAATTAAAATAACGTGCCAGATGAGGCGATCTTCCATTGGGACATCTGCCTCCATGTTGTGAATCTGTAATTGATCGAGGAGTGCAAATCGTTTGACAAAGTGTAAATCTTGTGATCAAAATTAATAAAGTTATTTTTTGTTTTGTTTGTTTATTTATTTCAAAAAGAGCACGAGGAGTCAGAGATTTAACCAACTTAAAATTAATAAGCCAATACTAGGAAAGTCAAGACTGGATCAAAATTTTAAAGGTAATTAGTGTGAAAAATGCATGAAACTAAATGCTCGCAGTGGGACTCATCAATTGATCATAAAGTATATTGTTGCTCACTGTAATCTGTTTGGTGTATAGTTTGTGATAAATTCAAATATACGTTGGGAGTATTGTATCTTATTTTATCGAGCACGTGGAGTCAGAAGTACCGACTATTATTATTTTATTTATTAAAACCCAACAGTATTGTCGTACTAAATAAACAAAGAATTTACATAGTTGTAGTTACAGCCCAATAATTTATAGGTTATCTGAAATGTAATTTAAATAATCTACACTGCTGTTAGAAGTAAATCCCATTCAAATTAGTTAGAACTGGGTTAGAGTGGGTAAGATTCTAGAAAAATTGAACGCTATATTAAATGCTCTCATTAATTGGACATATAATAGATAAATTTGTCTTAAATTTAATACTTTAGTGAACAAAAAGAAACCATATTATGAAATGTTTCGCCAGGACGTAGACCATTATCGTAAAGAAGCGCTCATGCAGTTGCAAAAAGTGGAATCGTTAGTTAGATGATGATATTGCGGTGAATAGGAAACGTAAATGAGGCCATATCAGGCAAACAAGTTGACTCCTCAAAATGAGCTATTGAAGACACAATATGAGGTTTTGCTGAAATTGCGAAATTTGGAAAAATAAAAAACTCAAATTAACCGAAATCATCCGGGTTGAGATAGTACAGCATCGTGATAACGCATACGAGCCAAATAGAATTCCCGCTGGCTAAAAGTTAGTTGAAAGCGAAAATCTCAGACCCAACGGTCCTAACACTACAACATAAAATAGTTCCCAGTAATTCACGCACAGGAAAAGTAGAGAGACATTATTTGAAAGAATTGTGAACTGTGATATTAAAAAAACAGAATTGTGTTCAGTTAGTATTTATTGACCAAGAGCACTTGGAGTCAGATTAGTAGTTCGATTCTACGGTTCCCTGACAACTGGGACAAATACTTACATTCAAATGGCATTTTTATTTAATATGGTTGTCTGTTTACCCTATTCTACTGAATTTAGTATGGTTACTCAAAACTTTGCACAAGCCCAACAATACTAGAAATTAATATTACTAATAACTCAAAAATCAATCATTATTTATTACTTTCTACAATCTTGTGCAATCGACAAACATTTTGACAGATAACTTCAAAATTTTAAAATCAATTGAATTTCCAGTCAAAGTGTGCTAAAAACCGTTATTTGAACTTTGACATGCATATCACGATAATTTCTTTATATGCTCCGATAAACATTTCATTGACAAAATTTTAATTTACAGAAAAAAATACTCGAAGGGAAAGCCGCCTCATTTCAAAAATCAAATATTGCAATTGAAAATCAAAATAATAAAATTTATTCCATGAAAAGAATTGTCTATATTATGCAATCATGTCACCTCAAATTATACTCCACAAATCAACGCAGCACATCTACAAAATTGGTATCTAGCTTATAATAAACATAGGGATAATATTCTCCTGCGGCCAGCAAATTAAGGCCTGGAAACTCCTCGTTCTAAAAACGCCTGATTATCATAGTAACAAATTGCATAGTTACTTCATTTGTTTGAATCATAGCGGTGTTTTCCAAGTAACTAAACGCTTGTCCCAATATTTCACGAATCTTCTTATGGTTTTTCTTTGAAGGGTGGATTATAATAGATTGAAAATTTACCGGAAGTCCGTATCTATAGGGTATTTGTCAAAATGATAAAGGTTATATTTTTGTAATTATAAACTTTTCTGAGACTTTTAATAAATTATCTAAGGAATACTCAGTATTGATTAATTAAGGATGCCTGCCTTCAAGCGCTTTATAACTATAAAATGGAACGTGGAATATTTTGATAAAACTGGTGATGGGAATATGATGCAAATCATCATATAATAGCATGACATCTCAAATCCCGAATTCAATAGATCCAATAGCATAGGAAATCCTTCAATTTAATTCCACAACAAATATCATAATCTTTAATAAGACTTTACATTTCCTAGAAATTGTTGTTTTATATTTCTACAACTAATGGTTATAATATCAACTCTTTCAATTACAGTAAATAATTTTTATTGATTAATAATATTAATTAATTAATATTTACCTTAAAAATTTCTGAATGGTAAACTCTAAATACTCAGTAAATATTGAGTATCTTATTTTATATATTTTAAATTAAAAGTAAACATTTTTCTTTTTCTTTAAATTATAAATTTGTTTTAGGGTAATGCAATCAGAATCCTTCATTTTCTATTAGTCATTTTCAACTTCTGTTAAACTACAAGAATAACAATGCAATTTTGAAACCGTAAATAATTAAATAAATATTAATAAATAATAATAGAATATAAAAAGTAAATATTTAATGAAATATTAATAAATAAAAAATAAATAAATATTAAGTAAATAATTAATAAAAAATAAATATATATCAATAAAATATTTATAAATAATTAATTAGAAACTTATTGCTATTAATACATTTGAATGCTGACCTGAGAACCAATTCTACAAATATTTTAAGTGGTTTAACAATGCAATTTTAAAACCGTAAATAATTAAATAAATATTAATAAAAATAAATAAATATCAATAAAATATTAAAATAGTTAATTAAATAATAATAAATAATAATAGAACATTAATAATATATTAAATAAATAATTAATAAAAAATAAATAAATATCAATAAAATATTATATAAATAATTAATAAAAAATAAATAAATATCAATAAAATATTAAATAAATAATTAATAAAAAATAATTAAATATCAATAAAATATTAAATAAATAATTAATAAAAAATAAATAAATATCAATAAAATATTAAATAAATAATTAATAAAACATAAATATATATGTATCAATAAAATATTTATAAATAATTAATTAGAAACTTATTGCTATTAATACATTTGAATGCTAACCTGAGAACTGATTCCACAAATATTCTCAGTGATTTAATATGCATCAAGCCGATAAAGCTCTCCCCGAAATTGACTTTCAGCCATCGAAAAGTTGCTTGCTGTAAGATAGAAATTATGTTGTGATTCACATATCAAAGCTGAAATTACTTACAAATTGCTTCTTTTTGTCATTTTCCAAACGCGATATTTCATTTCGGCTTTCTTGGATCTCATTCTCATTATAAGTGAAATCTCTAACAAAAAATCTTGAGAAAAAGACAGAAATATTAAATATCACTAAATATCTCTACCGATTTTCTTTGGCCTTAGCAATGAAGTCACTAGAAATGCTCCTGAACAACGTGACATTCCACAGACCATGCTCGTTGTCTTCGCAAATTAATCTAAAACCTCAATATTATCAATGGCATGGCAGTACCAGAAATTACTCGGACGATCTCGGCACGACATATTTAGTGAGAGTTTCGTACTTGGCCCGCCACAAATTGTAATAACTTCTAATACAGACCATATGGTAAATAGATTGACATGCTCAGCATATAAATTAGATTCAGAGACAATTAATATAGGGATTCAGCATATTCTGTACGGGAAGGAAATATATAACGGGCCTAATAAAATTGTACAATTTCCTGGTGTGATTTAATTGAACCTGAGAGAAAAGGATGAGTGAAAGCCTAGAGAAAGCGAACCGAGCAAAGTAAAGGATGGCCACTGACCGCCTATTGATAGCCGATGAGCCCAGAGGCGCGCCAAGGTGTTCCCAGCCCCAGGGGGGGCTCATATACTC
Organism: Schmidtea mediterranea; assembly: GCA_022537955.1. Lineage (NCBI taxonomy): Eukaryota > Metazoa > Platyhelminthes > Tricladida > Dugesiidae > Schmidtea > Schmidtea mediterranea. The sequence goes on along the minus strand of CM039680.1, from coordinate 60,120,718 downwards.
CAGACAGTCACCTTGGCGTTTATTGTCAAACCCTTCAGCAATCGATGAAATAAAAAGAGCTATGAAAAGTTAGCATTATCATATCCAAATTTAATTATTTTATAATGTTTGCAACTCTTAAGAATTATCCTATCATCAAGCCTTACCCAGAAAGCTGCCGGCTATAACACGTGCGATGGCTCGAAACAGTTTCCATATTTATTCCCTTTAATTTGAGTTAGAAATCTTGGATTTATCATAATTGAAACGACATTGATAAAAAATTAGAAAATTGCATACTAGTTATAATGGGGGGGGGGGTATTTACTTGCTAATTTATGAATAAGGATGAGTTAATTAGGAAAATACGGGAATGCTGATATTCATGTTTGAATTGAATTTTTCTTCATTCCGAATTATCAAAACAGATTTTATTCTCAATTGAAAGTGGTTGATTTAGATTTTAAAATATTATTAAACATTTTTAAATCAACTATTTTTTTAAATTAAAATATTTACTTAGCCACTACAACAATAAGCGTAACAAAATACTCAGAATCCGAAACAAAATGCTCCTTTTTAACCAGTTCACCAATATTTCTTGTTAATAAACTCCCACTAGAAAAAAATTGTAAAAAATAAAATAAAAATGATTTCTTACATTTGCTTACGTTCCAAAGTCTGCAAACTTCCTTTAAGTTGATTATAAGACTGAGTTTTCATTTTCAATCCATTTTCAACCTTCGACATATGCTAAAACACATTTAATTTAATTTTATATAGATTATTTACTCATACATCAGATAAATTACTAAATATTTGTTCTAAAGATTGTCTTGTAGGAAACTTCGCAGCATCCCACACATATTTAGTTACAAAATTTTCAAGGGAATCTTAAAATTAAATTCACACCATTTATCTTATTTATATTTATTACCCTCATTAATTTTAAGATGATCAGTTAATCGAGATTTTTGTTCTTCCAATATCTCGCCCATATATTGCACAATTTTACGGGTAACTCTAAGTAATTAGTGAATAAAAAATATTTAAAAGAAAATATCATACGATTCCGAAAATATATCTAACTTTGCCAGTTCATCTGACAAACTAACTAGAACATCTAAAGTACCAACCTATAAAAATTTACAAATTAACAATATAATGGCGATTATGTACTTTAAAATCCTGAGGAACGGAATACTTATATATTTCACAAAGATTATTTTGTCGCACTAGCTTATCATAAATTGTTTCAAAAACTTGACTCTTTTTTTGCTGAGGAACTGAAATAAGCCAATATTCCATTAAATGAAAATTCCGAATTTTATTGATAAAATTTGAATAGATTTCTTTGAGTAAATATAAATAAATTATTAAAACAATCCTGATTTTAAAGATTATTCTTCTTATGATAAAAACTAATAAGTCTGAGATTTATGTTGAACAATATAGCAAATGACTGTCTTTTAAAATTATATGTCGAATAAAATATTAAATAATCGATATTTAAAAATTTGGTAATCTGAGGAAATTATTTGAGATTTGTTAGGCCATCACACAAATAGCCTTGAGAGTTGTTTGAATGCATCAGTAATACAGCATAAAAACCCAGCACCAAGATAACTTAAAATACAATATACAACACCAACAAAACATTTTAAAATCTGAGAGAATATAAATAAATATAAAATCAAAAAACATAAAAGTAAAATAAAATAAATACAAAATGCATCAAGAACCGCACGAAATTTACATAAAAAATAACATATTAACAAGAAAATTTGACCGTAAAATGACCATTTATATAAAAGTAAAAATTAATGAATTAAATTAATAAAAATAAAATATTTTTGACTGAATAAGTTTAATTAAAAATGTTAAAAATAAATTGCCAATTTAAATTAAGAAATTAATAAAAATTTAATTTAGATAACACAAATAATTTCAAGGTCGAATTTTGTTTAATCGCAATAAAATTAACACGCAAGGTTAAGGCCAAATTATAGGTATATATACTGAAGTGTTTTGACAAATTTTCAGTCTTATTTTTCGGAGAAAAAATTTCATTCTTGCAATCTTAGTTTTCGAGAAAATTAGTTGGTGTGTATAACTAGTTGAGAGCCATGCATTCAGGCAATTAACACTGGTTACTGTTTTACCTGAACACGACCACTTTCGGCTAGTGTAATATTATTGATTAGACTTTTCGAATTGAATTTATGGAATGTGCACAGTGATTTTTCGAATTGAATTTATGGAATGTGCACAGTGATTTTTCGAATTGAATTTATGGAATGTGCACAATAATTTCACGAATGATATTTATGAAATGCTCACAATGATTTTATGAATTGCCAATTGTCGTATTTGACCGAACGAATTTAACGTGGATGATGTATTATACTGAATAAATATTTTCAACCAACCACCTTTGTGCATCGAAGCTTTTATTTCAACTACTATGGCAAAATTTATTCTATCCTCTCTAAGCTCCTTGTAAATTTAGTGATGCTAGAAATTTCCCATATCATCAAAATCTCTTATCACCAACGTAGCTATCTTTCTTACCTTTTCCATCGATAACAACTTAATGTATTGGTCAACCAACTATCGAAGGAAACACAGTTCTTGAAGAATCATCAACAGTAAATATAACCTTGCACATTCCTGATCTATTATCTTCTTCCATTTTCTCAAAATTACTTTGAAGAACCGAAACAAAATAATAATTTAAAAACCAAAAATATTTATTTTGATAAAAAATCGAAAAAAATTAATATCAAAATCGTAAAACGAAAGCAAAAATATTCCAAAACCCAAGGAATTCGATAAATAAATTCGAGGGCATGGATGGACAGGGAAAGTTTCGAAAATTGGTTCAAAAAGATTATTTTAATGATCCAGGCTTTGAACGCATGGACGATCCTGATAACGTTTCTCGTGTTACTCAAAAGGAAGAAAATGATAGTAATTCTACAGGCAAAGAAGTTACCAGTGGCTACGATAGTCATGAAACGACATTGAATTGTAGTGAAACATTTCCAGATTACGCTGAACAAAGAGGAACTGAATATAATAATGTGTTGGGCCAAGACACGATTTTGTTTAAATGAATCGGTAACACGCACGCAAATACAACATGCAAATTTAAAATCAGACCCATAAAACATCAATTAACCATGCTAAAATATGAGAGAGGAAACAATTAAATATAAAATATAAATATAAATATTAAATATTAAATATAAATATAAAAACACAAAGTAAATTAAAATAATAGCAAAGTGCAGCAAGATCCGCACGAAATAAACATAGAAATAACATGAGAACATGAAAATTTGAACAAACTTTGACAAATTACCAAAAATTGCGAAAATCTATAAAAAATGGAACTAAAATTAAATAATTTAAATTGGAAACAATTCAATTTAAAAATTAAAAATAAAATTGTCAAATTAAATTACAAAAATAATAAAATTAAGATTAGAATATACTAGAAATTTACAAGGTCAAATTTTGTTTTACTACACCAAATTTAACACGCAAGGTTAGGGTCGTACAATAGGTATATATACCAATTCATTTTCACATATTTTAATCAGTTTTTCAGTTTTAAAAACTTGAACCAGTCTTAATCAGTCTTAAGCCAGAACCAATTGAATAAATTCTCAAATGTGAGTAGAGAAATGTTTGAAAGCTCTCTCCACGTCGCGGCCATTCAATCTCTTATGAGCTCTGTTTGGGCGTCGGCGTTGGGAAGAGTTATGTTTAACGATCGATGAAATGCCAATTATTATATTATGACATATTTATATGCAAATAAAAGTTGTTCACCAAGTCAATTTTTGTCGAAATTTTACCGACCCACAGCCGCTCACGCACCACAAGAAAGTAAAATCAACATAACAATTCAGGCTGTGTAAGTGCGGTTTATCCGCCAATAGCCTGTGCCCGTGAAGGTTTCGGCGTGAATAACGCAGGGCCTAAACGTCAATACTATCCGTCATAAAGGAAATTGGGAGGAGGGGAAGTAGTCTTTTGGCTGCTCCTCCACCACTCATTTTCCTATAATCTCGACCAAATTAAAATCATTTCACAAAACGGCTAAAAATCATAAACATTGAGTAGCTCGGTGCGCACTCTTAAAATCATAATATTAACAAAACTATCCTATGATCAAATCAAAGGGAAGGAAGTGGGGAAAAATCGGAAATAATTGCTGTGTCTAAACTACTCTAACTGAATCTTAAATTAAAATAACGAAACGAGGCGATATAAAAACCCAAGAAACTAATGGTATAAATTAGGGTAACCTAAGAACCGTAGATAAAAATATAATAAATAACGAGGAAATTCCGGTACTAAAACTATCGCCACGATATGGATAGCTTAATGCGATGGTCCACAATATTAACCGCATAAAAGTAATCATGGTAAATAAATTGACAAATTGAATTTTTAATAAAAATTGTGTTTTTATTTTGTTTGATAAGATTTTATTTATAACTGTTTTACCTTTTGATCATTTATTTGGAATTCTGATATTCTATCATCATTTTCAAAATTGCCAAAAATTAAAAATAAATCGTCATTCAAAACGTCTCCTTCGAAAAAAAAATCCGAACCCCGGACAGCTAACCAAAACATCACTAAGAAAACATTATCTGTTTAAATAAAAAACAGGATTACACGTGTTAAATTAACTTCAAATTTTTTACAATTTATCGAAAAACTAATTATACACCATCTTTTATAAATTATCATCAAATTAAGATCTTCTATTAGATAATTAATTTATGTATATATATATATAAAACATAAACTTATTTGAAATAACGACAAAAATTATGGACATATGAGTAACGTAAATTAATTGAATTTACCATTGAAGAGCAAAAATATTTTAGTGTCAAAGATAAAACACTAACACGACCATGTGGTAAAAATACATTATGTTCCTGTTAATTTTGTAAACGATTACCCAGAGGAGACTCATTATAACCGACCCCAAATAATAATTAAATAAGACCAATAAATAAATAAATCACAATAACACGTTTAATATAGTAATAATTCTATACAACTCACGATAACACATTTAATGTATTAATAAGTCCTTGGTGACGACCGACGATTAATCAATGAGTCAGTCAGAATAATTGAGTTGCGAATCCTTGAAATAACAGCGATCTGTAAACTACCAGAACCATGGGGAAATTTACATTCATTTACAAATCAACGTGAATATCTAGTCAAAATTTATTTACAAAAAAAATAAAAAGAAAATTCATCTAACCCAGATCCTGAAGTTGGGACAATAAATCAACGAATCCAGGTGAGAACCACCATGGTATAACCGACGATGACCATTGAAAATTCCAAATTAAATATAAGTCGATCGGAAAATTCGAATTAACCATATCTACAAAAATTGTGAATTAGCATAGCGAGCGGCACACTAAATAAGCATTATCGATCAAGGCGAGAAAGTTCCATCACGAGAAAGAGAAAATTTAATGTTGACATTTTCCAAAAAATCATAACGGTGCCTTCAAATTATGCGAATATTGAAATGTAACATAATGTCAAATTTTTTGGAATTTTGTTCACCCAGTAGTCAGAGAATTTTCATTAGCAAATAAACCGATGACGTGGAAGGCTGGTACAGCAAACGAAGAGTGTAAAGTGCATGCAAACCAGTGTGTATTGCGAGTAGGATATAAATAGTCAGGTCATCGACTGAATTTTAGTTTATTGGATTAAATGAATTCGAACCGACTAGGAGATTTCAAGACCAGGGGCTGTTCTTCTCGCACGACTGCCCAAGAAGGAATAACAATGGAGCTCAGAACTAACACCCAGGATAGTAAGGGATTCAATTTTATTATTTTACCTCATTAAAATTTAAAATTTTATTTCATGCAACCCATCTGATCAGTTCTCTCCACCCAAAGTATGTTTGAAAATCTTTACACATACCACCAGTAATTCAAGATAGAAAAGGAAAAGGAATTCCTTACTGGTTATGCAATCGCAGTTCAGGTAAAAGAAAAGATCAAATTTTAATGTCGAACTACCCACACCAGGAATAAATGATTTTTTTATCAATTTCGTGATTTATCGAACGCAAATTATGACGCTGAACTACCTGCAAATGATTTTCATAAATTTCGTGACCTAATAAATGAGAATATAATGTTGAACTATCCACATCAGAAAATAAAGTTTTCTCGTTAACTTCGTGACTCAAGGCATAGAATCATAATGTTGAATTATCCACCTCAGAAAATAAAGGTTCTGGTGACTTCATAACTTTCCAATCTACACGGACATTCCGTAGGCTGACGAAGACTAAAACCCAACGGGCTTCTCACTAAATTACTGCTCTAAGAGGTAGTCATAACAAACACTACATTCCAACATCTCTGTATTGACTACGATTTGTTCCCAAAACACTGTGTAACTATTTAAAACCAAAATCTATGTCGATCGCGTGTAGATTAAGTCATTCTGTTTATTCCCCTTATTCACTATATAATAATAAGATCTAATAATTTTACTATTTATTTAATAGACTCATGGGTGGACGAATCTCGGATCACAATGAGATTCCCATCCCACTCCGCCGCTAGATGCAGACAGGCGATGTGGGATGCCGGATTCTCGATTTCTCCGGTAAGAGAATCGATATCCAGACGGCAAGGAGAAAGTGAAGACATCGAGTTGCCTTACGTAGCGATCAAACGTGAGCCAGGATGGAATCCGACTCGAGAGCTCCGAGGCCGAGCTGAATATATTTTAGCACGCTTGGAAGCCCACCAAAGAGAAACCGACAAGCAAGTGGAACGAGCCCACCGCCAATTAACCCAGATCAACGAGGACATCGCAGCTGGCCTGATCCCGAGCACGGATCGGTGTGCCCCTTCCTATGGCATCTCATTCGAGCTCGACGATTCCAGATTGAATCGGCCAACCCAAGCCATGAATGTATCCATGCTGAGGAAAATACTCCCGAGGGGAATGAGGGGAGAGACTGTAAATCGGAGGACTAAGTGGGATCACTCCTACGTGCGCAGGACATTGACGAAAAACTTAAGGAACTATCATTGGGATCCTCGACATGATTGAATGTATCGAAATAAATCTTTCTAGTGATGTTGTTTATTCTTATACATGAATTTATTATCTAATAAAAAACCATCAAATAACATTAGCTTAATCAGAATTCATCTTAACATATCTTACCAATCATAATATTTGTTGTGCATCGGACGATTTAACCTTTTAATGACTTGTTTTATTGTAGATATGGACCCTTGCACCATACTAAATACGGCTCTCAAAAACACATCAAGGAGAACACTGATCTCCATAGGCAATTATTACAGCTCACTAGGGAAATCTACCGGATAAAATCAACCTGGATAGAGCCGACCAGAGCGAAAACCCTGTATCAGCGGGTAACGGCCGCCCAACACGAGTTGTCCGAAGAAAACGACTGGGGCAGGCCCTGAGGACTCTGGTTCGCGGCCTGGAGGTGGCGCTATCGGCCTGCCAGGAAGGCCAAGCCGTCACCTACCCCTGGTCTTTGCACCTGCACAATTGGCGTATCGAGCCACAACAGATGCCACTAAACCCGCGGTGAAACCATCTCAACGTCGTCCAGCAAAGATAGAACGACCAAAACGACGAGCGATGAAACTCTCGGGGCAGATACAAACGTAAATGTCGTAATCAATAAATATTTTATTTGATCGTCTTCATATTGTTAAATTAATTGATAGTGACCTAGAATAAATCACGTGAAGCAGTAAGGATTTTATAGAGGTTTGAAAGAAAGATAACTGATCGATTGTGAGGAACATTAACGTGAAAGGGACCAAAATGAGAAATCGCACACATACCTTCTATCGGTAGTGCATTGGACCCACCATGGGATCGGGCCTTAGCAGTTCCTATATGGCGCTCACCTTTGGCGATCTCATAACCAGTAATTACATCACCAACGTTCTTGGCAACGGGTAACCATTTGGGGCAAAGATAAAAATTATATTTGGGGTCAAGGTTACTCAGACCATGAACCCACAAATGCAATAGCTTTAAGAATATTTCGAAGTGAAATAAGAAATTCGTTAAAAAAATCTGAAAACAAATGAAAATAACAGATTTTTTAATTTGTGTACATATAAAAGTATAATTTTTTATATATATTTTTATGTTCGTATTTATGATAAAATATTATATTTTTACTTATTTATTTGTGTTTTCTTGATAAATAATCAATAACAAAATAGTGTGTTAAAAATTTGTGTGGTGTATATGATATTATATTCGAAAATAAAATAAATTCTGATTATCCGTGATCATCCTCCACAGCATTAGCTCGTATAATCGAGAATGCACTGTATTTAAAAATTTTTTTAACAAATTAGAAAAAGAAAATGAAATTAAAATGAAGATCAAAAAAGCACTTAAATATTGTGACATCAAATTTCTAAGAAGTTGAAAAGATTTATTTTATAATTAGAAATTTTTCTTTTGTTTAATATGTAGTTTGCGTCAATGGCCTATCTTATTATTTACCTATTTAAAATATTATTAATAAATGCACTGGTAAATTACCCGTTACCTCATTATTATCTTTGTTTTTTAATAATTCACTACTACACTGATGATAATATTATTAAAATTAATAATAATAAAAAAGAAAAAGTATGTGCCGAAAATTTATGAATATCAATAAAACATCTGATTCATAGTCAATAAATAAAATATTCTTTATGTCATTGCAAAATGAAAAGCAATCAGACATGAAATCTAGAAAAAGTTATTTTTCAATAATAATAATAATTTGGTTTTGATGACTTTTAAATCTAAATGTCAAAATGTTGAATAAATGACATCAAAATTAGCTAACAATATGAAAATTTAGACATAAATTGATGTTGTATTTTCAATACTAAAAACAATTAAAATTAATTAGCTAGCAACAAACATTTAACATTAAAGAGAATCTCAGTTAGAATTAATTAAACTTATGCTGATATGAATTGTTAAATCAAATTGACCAAACTAGAATTTTAAATAGAATGCAAATAGACGGCATAATAAGCAATCCGACTGATACACCTGTTTGCAATGAATAAACTTATCTATAATATTATTGCGATTGTCTGTGAAATGTAAAATTAATAATTATAGATCAGACATCAAAACATGCTTTAGTTGATAAAAATAACGAATTCCAGATAATGTAAACTTGAATTATCTGAAAATGAGTCGATATTACATGCAACCTTTCAGAAAAAATATTACGTTTGCAATGCATCTTGGAAGTTGTGGCCACTTGAGTACTGTTTCTGGTTTTGACAATCAGTTTATTCGATCAAGTTACTTTCTTTACTTTAACTTAAATTTATTTGAGACTTTAATTTATTTAAATCGCTTCTTTGATCTGACAATTGTTAGGCTAAAACTAAGGTTTTAAAGTTTTTTGTTTATCTGGCACGACATCTGATAAATTTGGGGCGCGCAAAGTTCAAATGGACGAAATATCAAATATAGATTATTTAGCATTAAATAATACAAAAGGTATAAAAAGGGGAAAAGTGCCAAAAATATGTAAAAATTAAATAAAAAAATTTACAAAAAATATAAAATCATTAAAAACTAACAAAATTAAGCAATTTCATTACTTTGGGTCCAAATCCATCGAAAACGCTTATATTCTTGAAAATAACTATGAGAATTAAGCCTGAAATATAATTAGAAACATTATTTAAAAAGAATCACGAAAATCTGTAAACCATGCGAAAAGTAATGAAATATTGTAAAAACGTGTAGTCATTTTGTTTTACCGCATCAAAAAACATGAGTGTAAAACCCCCTTATAAAATTCGATGTCAGATCGACATAAATTAATGCTTTTTCTGAAAAGAATTCAAAAATTTTCAAATATTTTCTGCTAATTTCTGGAGAACCGAAAAGTGAGGAGGTTTTTATTACATTTTATTTTTGCTATATTTTATTTATTCATGACTAAAAGATTATAAAACCAAATTTTACAGGGTATTTAGCTAGGAAATGAACTTATGAAATTTTTATGGTATCCAATGTATACCTTTGATGGTCAAATGTTCAATTTGTTCTTTAAATAACATATTTTCGTTGAATTATTTTAATCAAATTTTTAATAAATCTCAATTCAAAAATGTCTCCTCGTATCGACCAAGTCCCATGAAACCTTCGACTGCATGGTAATTGGCCTATACGAGATGCCTCATAACCAACTTTCCATTATGAGTAATAAATTTGGACAAAATTAATATTAGAGTATTAATAACAATCATTCATTACATTTATTATTATTATTATTATTATTATGATTAAATGTTATCATTAATAAATTTCCAACTCTCTATTGTCTCAAAAATTTGGAAGCCAAACGATGGTAAAGTTTATCTTATTTATTATTATTATTATTATTGACCATTATTGTTTAATTTTTAAATTATTAATTATATGATCACATGCATACAAGTTATAAAATGATTTTTTACCGAACTAGTTATCAAACTTGTACTTCGGTGTCGAGGTACCCGTAGTAAATGGCAGTTTGCTGGGTCAGTTCTCTACTCCAAGAATCTCAACGCCAGACCCTCAGTGTAGAGCGACTGGTCACAATAAAGGTGTAACTATAAAGTAAAAAGAAGAATCAAAGTGCTAGTAGAAATCAGAGAGAAGTAATGGTGAATCAAAATATTTATATATGTTGGACTATAAGCCATAATTTAAACAAAAATGAGAAAATTGTGTAAATTAAAACAAAATAATTAATGAGGTTTGGAAATTATCAATATGGCTCCTGTAACATAAGCACGTACTGCAAGCAGAAATCAAAAATAAAATAAAACATATTAAATAAAACAAAATAAAAACATAACAAAATTAAATAAAACAAATATTAATTAAAATCATTGAAAAGCCTACAGATGCAGAAAGAAACACAAAATTAAAATATAAAACCGCCAAAACCTTGCAAAAGAAGGTTTAAAAAATACATAGGCGGAAGCGTCGACCAAAAATTTAAATATCAAAGGGTAAAAAGAGAAACAATCAAAAAGAATGGTTAAATAATAAAAAATAAAAATTTACGAAATATTGAGAAAATTATATCAAAAAATAGAGAAAAATAAGGAGAAAAATAAAATATTTAAAATAAAATTAAAGCAATAAAATCCCCCGAAAAATAGCCGAAAAAGGCTCAAAATACTCTGATTGGTCGCACCCAGGCATGAAAACACTATATATACAGCAGTCATTTTCATAATTTTTAGACAATTTTTGTTAGACATTCGGAGAGAAAATTTTGTAGACACAAAATTTTAGACAGTCGTTGAGACAATTTGTTTTAGACAATTGTTTAGTCAATGTTTATGCCGACGGATGACAATTTTTCAAATTTGGATGCTTGACTGACAAACTTGTCGATTGTAAGTATTGTTTTTTGTAGAAATATATTTTTCTAAGTTAATGCTTTGTTTAATTTAACTTATTCTGGATGGCCGCGATGTCTTTTGGCATCGCTCGGCAATTTTCCCCTAACTTATTTATATTCATTTTATATACATTAGTTTGTGGAAAATGGTAGGGTAATATTCAATTTCTGCAGTTAATTTTGTAGAACGCTGACGTGTTACCTTATCGTTAACCACCCTTCGGTGTCTGCTTAGTCCGGTCAGGCCTCGTTGCACTGATCGCGGGGTAGGACACCGTTGAAATTCACCGTGGCAGCCATTGCGATGTTGGTCGGAGCGGTAAGAGGATAAACTGCGGGAAGATCGTCATAATTAAGGGGATAACATTATTATATGTTTAAGTAGGAAAATTGAATTTTTAATTTAACTCCTGCTGATTATTTTATTATCAAGGGTACGACTAGTGATAGAAATTTAGGTCAACGAAAGTATAAAGTAGGGTTAGATCACGTACATTGTTTGATAATCATCGTGGTGGAAAATTAAAATGATACATTTTGGCATAGATCTGTGAGATGATAATATAGAGATTTACGAATGGTGGTAACTGTGGCGACCATATGAAAGCAAATATGAGTTGTTGGACTAAAATAATGACATTATAATAATGCATTCATTTCAATTTACCATAGGCTAACGTTTGTATGAAACAAGGAATTTTCCATAAAATAAGGGCGGAACGCTGCCCAAATTTTTGAAAAATATTTTAATAAATAAAGAGTAATGATGACAAATTGATATAGGAACTGTAGAAATAGATGAGTATGGACAAGTGTATAGATAGAAGTAGTTCTAGAAATGGAGCTCACCTGCTCATGAATTTTCAGCTGCTATATACAGTACTGTTGGGCTTAGAGCCAAAGTTAAAACAAAAAATTATTACGAACAAACTGTAAAACTAAAAGATAAAAATAAAAAAATAATGAAATATGGTCACTGCACATACCCACGCACCGCAAGAAGAAACCAATAATAAAATAAAACATTTTAATTAAAACAAATTAAAAATATAAAAAAATTAAATAAAACAAATAATTAATTAAAATCCGGAAAAAGCCTACAACTGCAGACAGAAACATACGAGAAAGGAAATAAACTGCCAAAACCTTGCAAAATAAGGTTTAGAAAAAACACAGGCAGAAGAGGCGACCAGAAAACAAAATATTTGGGTTAAAAAATAATATTCTAAGAAAATAATAATAAAAATAAAATCCAATAACGTAAATTAAGATATCAAAAAATAAGTAAAAATATATAAAAAATTATAAAAAACAATTTGAAGTTAATAAAAATAATTAAAAACCCTAAAAATGGCGGAAAATCGCCCATTGGTCGCACACAGACACAAAAACACTATATAAGCAGTGATCATTTTCATTATGGTTAACGTTTAAAAACCTTTAAAAACCTTTAAAAAACCAAAATCTAAACCAAAGAACCTTTAAAAATTTCAATTTATCCTGCTACGACTTTATTCGATTTTACGAAGTAAGAATTGTCATTTTGAGTTGTAATTTTTATGAACTTTAGTAGTGATATTCTTTTAATAACTGTACTTTTCGATGTTCGCAATAATGAAATGTTTCATGAAATTTTATCTTGATTATGCATATATATTCATATATCGAGGTCCAACCTAAAATATTATCTTTATTAAGTATTGCAATAGCTCGCAGATAGGCAGATCGGCGATCCGGCTGGTGGATTAAGTTCTCTAGTTGCAATCGCGGGCCGAGCCTGTCTGCAATCTCGGTCTGTCCACGACGGGGCCTGGCAAATTATCACAGGACCCTCCCCGCAGGGCATCGTTAAACAACTCACAACGACTGATGGAAACGTCGGTCGAGGTGAGCAGTGAAAAATCTAAAATTCGGGAAAAGCGGAAATAGATAGGGGTATTAAGAACGATCCTTTTAGGATCGCTAAGGCTAATTTTTCAGAAATCCTCGAAATGATATTATTACGGGTAGCAGTGATAAGTCAGTACAACGAATAGAAATTTTTATTAATTAATCATACGTCATTACTCACATGGCAGACGTAGTATAACGTGTAGCATATGGATTACTCCAATAAAATGACCGGAAGAATCACATTCGACGTGATATAAGATATAAGAAACGCAGTGATCACTCCATGTCCAACCTGGTGACCAATTATGTAGATAATTATGAATGAACTTTTCCGAGACTTTCATCTATATTAGGAGTAAAATATAGCAAACCACCTCAATAGGTTTAGTCTTGAAACCCGATCAATCCGAGTTCGACGTAATTATTTTCCGAATTGCACGAATAGAGATCCCTTGACTATTACATTCGCATACATTAGCTGATATGATTAGATAAATTGCAACTAACTTGGCACCGTTAGTATTTGATTGTCACCTAGGGTCCACGACATATACGAGTGAATTAGACGGTTTGATCCAACGTAGTAAGAGAAATCCCTCAGAATAGGTCATCCCACTTTGAAATCCTAAATTATCCGCAAGAGTTTTCTACTAACTAGATTGTTAACCAATTCCAATCAATCTAAAACGAATTAGACATAGAATTATTTCCTAGTTGATTCCATGATGACTAAACTCTCTAAGATCAACAGCGAACCGGATGTCGTCTATCAGTATATCGACAAGTCTAATAATTATATCCAACATGATTTGATTAATGACCAGTGAATTCGCCATAAACCCGAACCTAACATTAATGGAAACACAATGTACATAAAGATCAAAGGGTAAAACGACAGATGACTTATTAAATAAAATAAATAAATAATAGCTTACGAATTAACTAGACGAAGTTTTTTGTCATACAACAAATTTGATTTCGATCTAGGAAACACTCCGAATTATTCCAAATTCATAACCTAAGATGCTGGTACCACAAAATTGAAAGTGAACTTAACCACGACACTTCTCTGACCTCTATGACGACCATCATACATTAGAAACAGACTTATAGTTAACTACCACTATAGGCTCGATAAGATAAAATAAAAACGAAACTCATAAGACAAATTTCGTCAACCAAGCGTTGCGAAATTCCAATTTACGATTCCTAAAGATGATCATGTTTTACTTCCTCTATAGCATTTCTCCTACGACAAATATCTACTCAGTTCCAATCATCCTACCTAGTATCAACAACAAGTTTTATCAATCAAAATCGAGAATTGCTTACCTCCTGAAATGTCTAACCTATCTGATCTGCCTCGCATTCCGCGACTATCCCCGTCTTTTACAGCTATGTCTCAACGGTTGGAAAGCCTAGAGAGAGATTTCGCTACTCTGAAAGATAAATACCAGAGACTCAAAGGCACCTGGAGTCCGCCTGAAGCTACTCGGAATCTCTATCAAAAAATATCTCGTCTTTCCAGAGCCAGAGATGACCTTGTCATCGAAAATCGGAGTCAGCGTATTACTATCGCTGAGCAGAGCGCTGCACTCCGCCAGATTTTTACAGAAAATGAGCTCCAATCTCGTCTGTCAAGTCGCAGCTGGGCTCAGGAGATGAATATTATCCCTGCCCAACACCTCCCCATCAATCCAGCAATCATACCGTCCGCCATACCTACAGCTAGTGGACCATCGGACAATCAAGCAGAGGGACGAAGGCGACGGCCAAACTGAAATCGGTGACGTCGGGCATGACGTCGAGTAGAGGCAAGTCTATTACGAATCCACATGAGACCTGAAGTGCCGGCCGGAGTAAATGACCCGCCCCGGCTTACACCGAGTTCGAATTTCCGGAGAGGGACCCGGACATAGTGTATGCCCCGTCCTTGGCAACTCACCCGCCACCTACTCCCATCTATATCGATCTAGTGGCAGATGATTTAGAAGTCCCTAGTCTGAATATCGTATTGGAAGATCTCCGAGTCACTCCTGACGAGATTGCCGTCCTGACTGGACAGGTCTCCCCTATCTCTCGTTTGGGAGAAGAGCCGTCAACTTCAACCCAAGCGCCAACCAGCCCGCCTACAGCAAACCCAAGTCGCAGACCACCGAAACGACGCTGTCTGCCAGTCGATATCGACTTGGAGGATTGAATACCAACTCAATCCAATCGTTCTAGTCGACACAAATCCTAACACTTCTGAAGCAACAATCTGATTCTTGATATTTGTGCTAAATCTCTTATAACGTACTGTAATGCTGAAGTGCTAATGAATAATACATTTTTGTATTAGTGTTTGAGATTTTCTTTTGCTTTGTTTGTAATAAGTTAAATTAGATAGTGGATTAAATGTTTCTGAAGTAGACTTAAGAATAAATCTCCTGAGTAACGGAAGTGATCAAGTTGACTGAAACAAAGACTCTCGCAATTCTCACTCCTAAAAACTCGCGACCACTATTGTTTCGAACGCGTTAAATCAGTAGATGAAGCGTAAGACCTTCTATCGGCCGCTAGGAACTTGGAAACGAAGATTATTTGAGGAGTACTATTGGAAACAATGCTCGCCTACTCAAATAATTTTTGGCTGCACGCACAGTACCATCATGGTCTCGGCCATGGGTGCGTATCAGTGAACTAAGGTCATGAGGCGTACACGGTAAAGGAACCTTAGAATGGACGGAAAATGTTAACGATCGGTAGTGTATGAGTTTTGGTTGTTTGTAAGAAACTTCCCGTACGTACCAACAGTACCAACATGAGCTTGCTCATGGATATATAATGGTAGGATTAAAATTGTGGGGCGTCTGGGTGATACAGCATAGACCCTAGGAAAAGAAGGTATTTTGATCGAGGGAAATAAGTTTGAATAAGCTTTGCACAGATTTTAAAAATTTAATTACACCCAGTACACCAGCATATACAAAGAAAAACTACTGTATTAATTTTGTTTAAAGCGATCCAAAAATTTATCAAGCAGGAAAAATAAAAGAAGAAGAGAAGATAAAAGTTCCAAATTAATCTTACTATTGAAAAACAAAGATTCGAAGGAATTATGAGTATATCGCGGTTTGTTTCAGGAGATTTTCTAATGGAATATGAATTTATATCTAACTAATTTTGTTAAATTTTAAAATATTTTTAATTTTTTAATTTCTTTTATTGATTATCTTTTATTATGCCTATTCATCATCGAGAGAATGCAATGCCAATGACGACTAGAAGTCACGAAAACAAGCCTAATAAAATAACTGGGGAAATATCTATGGAAATCGCCAACTTAATTGTTATAAAAAAATTAATTAAAATGAAATTTAAGCATTTTTATTATTTAATTCATTTTTTCAGGAATTATCAGAAAACAAAATTTATTTTATAACAAAATATTATGAAACATTTAGGTTCAAAATACAGAAATGACAGCAAAAAACCCAAAAGGAATCGACACAGTTTCGTAAATGAACTAGACAGCAAATCTTCTTATCTAAAAATAAATTTTTATAAATAATAAAATTTTGTAATTTAAAGTTTTAATAAAATTATGTTGAGGTACAAGTAGGGAGAAGGCAAACAGAAAATATGTAGATGACAAGAAAGGGAAATATATTTGCAATCCGAGAAAATTCCCGGCAGAAAAAAATCTATTTTTCATTTTGGCAATTAGAAATAAATTCATGTTATGTTCATTTATTATATTATTTGCTCGTTAAAGTTAAATTACTCAATGTTGTTTTATAAAGGGAAGAATGACGATGAGTTAACATATGAAAGAGAAGTCGGGAAATTTAAATATAAAAATTATTAATTATATAACCGTACCTGTGGTGAGATTCAGAGATAAATCTTATAAAATTCCTACAGACGATTGGGAAATTCCCTTAAATATATCTGGGAAAATCTAAAAATCGAAATCAATAATCGATATGCCGGAATAAATTAGCTCTCACCCTGAGTAGTGGTGTAAAATTAAAAAATTCCGTTTCCATTTTTAGAAAGAAATTTCTTACTTAAATCAATAAAATTTAAAACTTTGAATTTGGAATTTTAACGAGAAGGGGCGCGAATTTAATATTTTTGACAACATTTTTGATTGGAACAATATGAATAGGACCTTTTACATATGCCATTTGACCACAAAATTTGTTAAATCCATAAAATGAACAAAAATCCTACAAACCTCGATGAAGCTCAAATATCTATCATTAATTCACGAGTATATTTTTATAATAATATCAAAATCATAATCGTAAATGTTCCAAATCGATTGTCGATTTAATTGAAACACATAATATTTTAGTGAACAAAAATCAAATTAAGACGCTGGGTGTCGAAAAAATTCGACGAGACATGACCTACTAACACGATAAGACTCTGGAGCAAAAACAACGAACCAAGGCAATGATCCGACGATGCCGCAGAATGGAAGAAACTTGGACGCGGCCGGAACAAGTAAAGAAGCTTACCCAACACAATGACCTATTAAAAATACAGTATGCCCTAGATGGCCGTAGAGCTAGAGGTGAATAAAGAAAATCAACAGTTAAAACTGAAAGAGACTATTTGGAGCGAGATTGACTACCACCCGTCTACCACGAACACCACTTGCATCGACCAAACATTGATCCTGTCATGTTCAAATTAAACTATCAATATGGACCACAAAGTTTGCAAGCTTAAAACTAATAAGAATCGTCCCATCAAAGACGAGAGAGAGAGAGAGACGCCAGAGATTGAAGATTAATGGAACAAATAAAGAAGTCCATGACTAATGTTGGACGTATGGGAATCTTTACTCGACTTTAATACTTATCCTATTCATGTGCCCTACGCATTTGACTCCTAGGGATACCTTCCCAATACGCCGCACGATTTGAAATAACCATTGTGTACCCATGACCGAGATCATGTTGGTGCTGTACACAATAGCCGAATGCCACTAGAGCAGGTGAGCGATATTGCTAACACTACTCCTCGGATGACCTTCGCTTTACCAGAATTCCCTGCTGCCGCTGGAAGGACTTACGAAATATACCCAGGACCCTTCACATTTGCGCCTGTTCCCTTGAGAGAATAGTAGGATTCATTCACACCACACATTCATTTTACAAAATCCGTCTGTCAATTTATAGTCCACGGTTATTGTTATCCCGCCAACTTTAACTGAACAAATTGGAGTCTAATTCGGAGAACAACAAAACATCAAAAGGAAAAATTTAATAACAAAAGAAAATTAATTATATTGGAACATTAAACACAGATGTAACAATTCAAAGTACGCGACAAAACAATCCGTTTGGAGCCTAATCATCTTCGGCGTTCATGTCAGTAGGCAGGTACCTATGTTTGGCTGGACGATATGGTGGGGGACTGGCGTGGCGATTTCCATCGACACGGGTTGAGGGTCCCGCGATTTCGATCGAATGAGAGGCCATAGTGGTATCGCCGGTGAGAACAGCGATATCCTCCAGATCTAACCCCAACCGGTCCAGGACTTGAGCGACTCGGGGAGAGTCCGAATCCTCATCCACGAGATTTATGTGGATAGGGGAAGCACGCGACGGAAAGATTGCGCTGGGAGCATAAAGTATGTCCGGATCTAGCCCTGGAATCTCAAATTCCTGATAGGGGGGCGGCAGGTCATCAATCCGGCACGGGTCTTCGATGGGCTCCGTTTCTCGGCGACGACGGTCGCGACGTCACCTGTTTCGATTTGGCCGTCGATGGGCCGGGTGGGCAGGCGGTTCCACCACCGGAATTTGGGGTGACTCAATTGATGGAGGAGCAGAAGTTGTTGGGTTCGGCGGGAGTCTGATGATAGGTAGGTGATGTGCGGGGATTATGTTCAGCTGACGGGCTCGAACACTCCCCGGGACGTGAGTCTGAAGCTCCACGTCCGTGAATGCCTGACGCAGGGCGGTAGCCTGCTCTTTTATCAGCAGCCGTTGGCTGCGGGATTCTGCTATTAACTCCTCCCGAGTCTGAGTTAACCTTGCGATCTTCTGATGCAGTCCCCTGACGGTTTCCGGTGAAGCCCAGGTG
Organism: Schmidtea mediterranea; assembly: GCA_022537955.1. Lineage (NCBI taxonomy): Eukaryota > Metazoa > Platyhelminthes > Tricladida > Dugesiidae > Schmidtea > Schmidtea mediterranea. The sequence goes on along the minus strand of CM039680.1, from coordinate 60,101,262 downwards.
CCCTTTACCCGCTCGTATTTTGTTCGGAGCGCGGTATGTTGCAGCTTCAATTCTTTGTATTTGTGTCGTAGTGCTACCACTGACGGAGATAGCCGTGGAATCCGTGGCAGATCATTGGTTGTTGAATTGGAAGGGGGACTCATGTCCGTAGATAGAAAAAGAAATGTTCAGAAAATAAAGAGTTATTGAGAGAAAAAAAAGTGAAAATTCGACGAGGATATCGGCAGAAGGACTTTTATGAATGTTAGTTGGTCAGGCGGTTTCCCGATATACATTACCCATAATTATGGTTTATCATTATTTGGGTGTCTATCATTTATTACTGGGCGGCTAAGATCATGATGTATTCACGCTACCCTAGGATCTTTGTGTGAGATTTGCATATCAATATCGACACAGTTATTCAGTAATTTGGACCCCCAGTCCTCATCCTGGGTAATATTAATGTTATCACTGTGGTTAACTTTGGCGGGTTCAAACATTGTATATTCCACGGTGTGGCTGGGCTACGACGTTGCTGGCCTAATCGTCACCACAAAAATTTAATCGTTATCTGCATCGGCGACCACTTCAGCACTTAGATTTGTATTTGCCCTAGTATCCTAATTTAATATTTCATTTTAATTAAGGTAATGTCTCCAGAATTAATGATCGTTTAATTTATTAGATTTGAGGAAATTCAACAAAAACGATATTACCGTCGCCAGGGATTATCATTTCTGAACGGAACCTTTAATACGCCGGAATTATCAATATTACTTTAATAATATCGGAAATCGTAGAAAAAGAAGTTTAATTTAATTAACAACAAAATTTATGATTTAATGTAAAAATTATGTAGATTATTATGATAACTTTAAACTGAGATATGCTTAAGAGAACATGTTAAAATGTACTTACTACCAAAAGTTTCTTCCCGGTTTGTGAGAATTGGTTCTTAATATCTCTAGACCTGGAAGGTTGAAGTAAATCCGCAAAGGTAGTAGTGCGAAATGTTGTTATTGTTATAAATTGCAATCAATATTTGCAACAATTTGTGAACCGTAATTAGATGTGTGGGCTTATTAATGTCATTGATCATCAACGGTTACACAAGAAATCAATAATCTAAAATTTTGTCACGATTATCGGAGCGGGGATTAGTTAAAAATCGGAATATTTTCGTGACGACAAGATGTCCAAGGGGGCCTCCCGCGAATCCAGGGGCTATGAGTAACTTATACCGATAGTAGTCAGCCTCGTCGGGGTAAAATTCAAGTTCCGTGTACAAAATGGACTTTTCTGTTTCCTCAAAACTCTATGTTTGCTCGTTCTAATTCGTATTGGATTAATTATGCTGCGATGAGCGATCGATCTGTGGAATTCTGTCTGAGGATCGGAATATTCGCGGAAAAAGCGTATATCACGTCAATTCCTGCAGGTTTCGTGAGATTTTTATCAATAAAAACAAGCTCGAGCTATGCTGACGACTGTTAAGAGTATCGGTCAACCTTTTATCTTTATGTGTGGATTTTTATGCTTTTGGGCTTGCGTATCAGAACAAAATAAAGGCTTTCGGTGCGTTTTTTGTTATTATTTTGTTATTACCTTTTGTTTTGTTTTCACCAGTTAATCCGGCGATTTAGTTTATCACACCTATACTTATCCCTGCTACCCAATCTAAATTTAATAATAGGTTCGAGATTTAAAAATAGTGTCTCCATCATTTCATGATTCTACCTAATATCCCTTGAGTGAATGACACCCTTCCCGTGATTTTAGATCTACTCGCTCCGGCCACTTTTTCAGCAGCCGCCTCAAGTTATACAACGGCGCCCTGCGTAGCAGTCCTGTGCATATTGCCAGACCCGACTGCGGACTGCCGAGGTGTTCACGAGGCATGACCCGCGAGCTCAACTAGAGGTTTTCACCCACCAGCCGGCACGAGATCCGTCCCATGAACTACTATCTACGTAGGTATAGTGTTTTAATGGACTCGAACATAGATATATAATTATAGCATGAATGTTAATTAATGAAATTATTAATACATAGACATTATGAACGTATACTTAAATAAAAGGTTTTACATTAACTTAAAATGCTCAAAATACATAAAAATAATGAAGATTCTTACGCTTTTAAGATTATCGTAGTGGTGATTCAAATTTTTCAAAATTAGCATAAGTTAAAAATAATGAATTTCGTCACTGTATATTTACTATTTTTATGCGTGTGTGCGACCAATGGGCGATTTTTCGCCATTTTTGGGGCTTTTTAATTATTTTATTTATTTCAAGGTATTGTCGTATCTCACTGTTGGATTTTATCGATTTCTTTTCAGTTTTTTATCTAGACTCTGCTTCTCAAACTTCATAAAATGCATTTTCATCCATTCATTTCGTTCACTTTAATAACTATTAATTAGGTATCCTCAAAAATATAAAAGTAAATTACACAAACTTACAATAGATACATAGAATAATTTATTTGTAATGTTGTGCCAAAACAAAGGGCCTTGAAAATTTGTTTAAAACACAACACCAAAACGATTTAACTCGAGCTAAAAAATAATAAATCTGAGAGAAACAAGAGAAATTATATAAAATCAATTACAAAGTGCACCAAGATTAACACGAAATTTACATAGATACAACTCAAAAACACACGAATTTAACCGAAATTTGGCCAATTAATTAAAATGATATAGAAAAAGAAATAAATAAATATTTTAAATAAATTTAATTTTTTGCATAGGGACCCGAAAAGTTGCCGCATGGCGCTGACAGTATAACGGTATTTGAGCTAAAATAGTAAAATTATAATCCTGGAATTTACGGTAGAGCGACTCGTTTTCTTATTCACAGGTTAAAGAATTACGAAAGCAAATCTTTCGGTTTTCTAAGACACGAGACGATTTAATCATCAAAAGGCTCGGCGCACCCTAATATGCAAGTAGTGTAGCACACTCCCCCCGACATAAGAATCATAAACTCCAATGGCGAGAGTCCTGGGGCATTACCCAGGCAGACCAAGAGTGGTGAAAGCCTCCATCGTAGCCCCCCCTCTCTTGCCCGACATGATGTTTATACACATCAATCATTGCTCAATTCTGTGTGATTCACAATTTCAATTTCTTTTTACAAAACAAAAGTAAATTTAATTTTAATTAAAATAAAAAGTAATAATAACAAATCGATTTTCTTTAAAAAAAACTATTTGACTTTTTTTAAAAATTTTGATTTTCTCGGATGTTTTCTTATGAGATTTCGGACTGAGAATGGTTTTCTTAGCTTTTTGATATTTACAGGCTTCCTCCTCTTCACCGATGATGACTCGGCCAAGCTGCTGGCTGTCGACAGCATGGTGCTTAAATGCGGCCCGAAAACGCCCTTCGGATCGTCTGGGAGCATAAATAAATCTCCGACAAACGTATAGGGAATCAATCTACAATGTGAAATAAATCCGTTTCTCACAAATATATCAATCGAATCTACCTGTTGATAATAATGTTTTTGTACTTTTTAATGTGTAGCAGGTCACGGAACTGGTCGTTGCTGATCACCACTCCGTCATGGCCCAATGCCGCCTCCAATATCAGTCTGATTAAAGCAATTGCACATTAAATCACTAAAAAATATAATCCAATCCGCTCACTTGTCTTCATAAGATGTCTCTCGTATTTTATTTACAATCCTAGAGGGGGTATATATGAGGATTTTTGCTTTTTCTAACCTTTCAAAGATTTTCCCTCCTTCCAACTGATAGTGTCGAGAAACCAGAACATATATGTGATCGTGTCCCCGATCGACAAAATATTTTACTGCAATTTCTATTCCTTTCGGCTCAAAATTACCAAATCCATGCCTGTAATGAAAATTCAATATTTAACAGCAATCGATTACAAAACCTACGAAAATGCAATATTAGAACCGTCAATAATAATTGCTCTCAATCCATTTATACTTTTTGGATTTGAAATATTGGTATTTTGACTTAGTATGACTTGTCTTTCATTTGGACACGCATGTTCAATAATTTCTATGTCATCATCTTCTTCGTCGGTTGACAAATCAATAAAGACTGAATTTTTACTTATGCTAACAACTTCAATTCCATCTGTCTCATCTAATATATTTAACAGCAATCTTTTAGAAGTCGCTGGTAATGAAGAATCGAACTGTATATTTTCTCGATAACATAAATCTATTAGGTCTCGCTCTTCTTGATTATTCAATTCAGTAATTATACAACTTTCGTCCCATGATGTGTACCGAATTAAGTGATTATGTGCCATTTCTGCGTATGTTTTATATCCATGTACAAACAAAATATCATCTTTTAAAATAATAATCACTCTGTTTTTATTTTGAAAGTAGAATTTGAAGTCATCGAATTTGAACAACCTCTGAAGACTTTTACCAATTTTAATATCTAATTTAATATTATTTTTAGTAAAAAAATTATAAAAAAGCTAAATTACAAATTAAAAACTTAAATTAAAAATTTTAAAAAAGTAACTTTAGCATCTGAATTGGATGTATATAAAATGTTATTTTTTAAATACACTGGAACTTTGAAGAAAGTATTCAGATGAAGTAGTAATTCGTCCAAAAATGGTATTTCTGGGAAATTCATAAAATTGAATAATAAATGAAATTGCAAATTATTTAAACAAATAATTAACAAATTAAATTTAGATGTAAATAAATCAATTTTTATAATCATAAATTTAAATGAAATATAAATAAATAAATGATATTGACCCTGTGTTGAAAGCACCTAAATAATAAATAATAAGTAATCAATTTTTATTATTTTGCAAAATAACATTATAATTGTTGGGCCAGCACTGAATCTTATTTAAATGACCTGGAAATAGCACTCAAAGACAACATGCAGATTTAAAATCAGACCCATAAACACCAACTAAACACATAAAAATATGAGAAAGATAAAATTAATATATAAAAATCAAAAACACAAAAATAAATCAAAATAATGTTGGGTTAGTGGTGTTTGTGACCTTGATCCCTTACATACAATACTTTGCGACTACCACTAGTTACCAGCTGCTAAGCAACGTTGGTACTGTAACCAATGGTTCTGTGACCGTCAAAGGTGAGCTTTGCTTCCAAAACTGCTAAGACCTGGTATACAGCTGGTTCAGCGAGCTACCGATGGAAGGTATATGCTCGTCTTGCCTTTAGGTCCCTTACTTTCTTCACGCGTTTCCTCATCTAATTTGTAGTCTAGCCTTAGTAAAAATGTCTTGGCGTAGCCTGATGGGAATATTAACTCAATAAAAAAATAACCATTTAGTTGTAATACTACAAACGATTTTATTTACAGATGGAAATTGAATTTAAATCCACAAGAGCTTCATTCAATGTTAATTACAATCGTTGTCGGTTATCTCTTGATGATTGAGGTCCTCGGCGCCCTCTTCCTCATATATTTTTAATCAAGTAGCTTAATTTTAACTTCCAAACAAACAATCTCAACGAATGAACAAATTACAATACCAGATTTATTAGATTATTACAAATATTTATCATGCGCAATCCGATATTACATCAAACCACATTTCACAATGATGCTCACAGCCAAAATTCAATTGTTTTTTAGTTGCAGGAGCCGTCAGCGCTCCCTCTCCGCTCGCTCTGGCCTTGTATGAGTCTTCGGCTTCCTTTGAGGTTCATTTGGACATGCTCGATCCTGATAGGCAACTTGTGTCGCGGCGAATACCAAAGGGCACGTGACAGCATTCCCATCTTGGCTTACTGCTACTTCTAATCCTCTAATTTGAACCTGTTGAGCTTCATTCAGGGCCTTCTCTTTTTCCCACAGTTTTTGGGCCGCGGTGAGTCACTGGTAAATTCGTTTCAGCCGGAAGGGTTCAATCCACGGGGCTTTGGTTCGCTGGAGCTCGCGACTGAGTTGCATACATTGCTGGTGCAGGTCGATATTTTCCCGTCGCAACTTTTTCAGCTCAAATCAAATCTCTTTGATTGCGTCCATAGCTGAATTTATTGGTATGGTTAACAAATTGCATTAGCTACAAATTTACAAAAAAACAAAATATACTTGGGAAAAACGGGTTTAATTTTAATTAATCATATACTGAATTACTAATAGTGATCTTGATTAAATTTTCCAATCACAACATCCTCACAATCTACATCTACAATAAAGTTTTTCAACTAAACCAAATTAGATTTATCGACTAAAACGTTTATTTTTATCATTACAAATTTAGTACAGATTCATTTTGTAATTCTATGGCCATAATTTCTATGCGGATTTTCACTCTTTAGAGGACGTCGCGAATAGGCATGCTCCTCGCTCCTTCTGTCGGTTAGTGTCTACAGAATGTCGGGTTGAAGAAGATGTTTGGGTACAACTAGATGCACCGGCGCGTTGATCTCCAGGAGGGCCGGATCTTCTGGATTGTATACTACACTGTAATCAGGTAGGTAGCCATCGGAGCTGGGGATGCAGCCATTGGCGATATCTGCGTTGATCTTCACCAACCGTCTATGTTGCGGGTTGGCTTTCCATCGGTATTTTCTTTCGAAGTGTTCGAACTTTTGAAGTGCCACCTCGGCTTCATGGCGAATTTCTCGAGACGGATTTCGCCCTGGCTCCCGTTTTATGGCAAGACTGAGCAGCTCCACGTCTTCGTCATACCGATTCTGATTCCGGAGAGGCCATTCTGATGTACCGTGGGTAGATAGTGAGTACGAACGATCCCACAGGGCTTGTCGGTAGCTTCCGGCGAGTTTTTTGTGGATCGTGAATGTGGTGTGGTTGTCGTCCGTCCAATTTCCAGTTGCTAGTACATTAAATATCATTGAAATTTTAATATGCGATATCATACATCGCTGATTTCTAATAGTTCATTCACAAAACACAAACAAAAAATAACTCCTAATTAGCTGAATGTACATGAAAGTTTATGAAAACGAAAATATCTCATTCATTAGGAATAAATTGTATTATCTTACGGTTACTCGATTGTGTGTACGTTCTCAGACTAGGTAACTTACTCCGTTACGGATTGAACATAATAAAGCCATTTCTAATTTTAATCAATCGTACTCATAGTTAATAACGGACAACCATACTTCATCTTTGCCTCCTGGAATCACAAGGAATACGATGATTACTTACCTACGGCAGCATTTATTTACAGAGATTTTATCGAGAATGAAAAATAAATCCAAGCTACTTTATTTATTGGTGATTACTACTCCTATAAAGTTACGAATAAAACTGAATTTACATTATGCATAGAATAATACAAAAGTGAAAAAATCATTACTAAAACATAAACCAAATACACATTTTTATTAAATTAAACATATATAAATTAAATCTAAATTTTAGGTATCAGCAATGAAGTGTCCTACCGCCGCATGGTCCTCTGGCTTATAATGGCGGTCTTCGTTCTTCGCGGAGCTAATGCTGTGATGAATTACATCGCGTTTCTTCGATCGATTGGCATTCAAATTTGACATATTGTGGAAAATAATGGAACTTACCAGGTCAGTTGGTACTTATATTGAGTTCCATGGCGGGAATGAATCAGGCCACACGTGACTTATACAATCACAAGAATTTAATTTTGTCCATGATTCGAGATATTTATTTGCAATTTGGTTAATCGTTATTGCTAATGGAAAATTTATATGCTATTAATTCTTGCTTCTCCGTCGAATCAATTACGAAGGGGTTTCTTGGTTAGTGTTTTCCATTGATTAGTATTATGATTTTGCTTTTAAGGGTAGCGTCTACGGAAGAAGATTTATTATGCATGGCAAATTTATTGTTGGGTCCAGACGGTCGAATGCTTTTAATTCAAGAACATGAGACTGGATTTGCTCATCGTTACCTATTCACTCTATGAAGAGGTTAGAAATATTTTTGTGTTTTGTACTTATTTTATATCAAAAATAAAATGATTTAATAGTTATTCGTTTTGTTTTGTCTTATATTAGTTGCTATGTCTACCTATCCGTGATTATCGCTATATTCTTTTTTATAAAATATTCTAGGTTTTATGTATGTATTATAAAAGTCGCCAGGTTTAAAAAATTATTATAACGACTTGGATTTGTGATTATCTCTATGCTTTAATAATAGAAGTTTATAGTTATTGTGGTGATAAATTATTATAATGATCTTCTTATGTTTGTACGATTTGCTAATTTATCCCAGGGTTATTTCATGTCTTACAACGCCTTGGTGTGGCCTTGTATTGTTAACTTCGTGTATTAGTCTAGATTTAGGTATGGTTAATTTTATTATTAAAAAATTATTTTGAAATTTCCTTTTGATTTGGAATGGTCTGCTGTATGTCTGCTTCGCGACCTAACACAATCATTTCATCATGTAGGGAATATTCTCTGTATGGTCGTCCAGCGATTTAATGCGCGGGGTCGATTTATGGTTATTTTTATGGGTTTTATTCTCTGTTTTTAATTTTCATGCTCACTTCAATAGTTTTCGATAGTTCCAAAATATAATCGTTCTCGAGTCTTGTTTCCAGAAGCTTGTGATCCAATACTGTTTTTTCTGTTAAAAACGCAAGAGCTTTTTAAGAGAAAAAGTGATCCCTCAAAAGTGATTAAATTTATGCGAAAACGAATTGGTATTTAAACCTATTCTGCGATAAAACAAAATTTGACCTTGAAATTATTTGTATAATCTTACTCTAATTTTTATTATTTTCTTGATTTAATTTGAAAATTCGTTTCTTAAATGTTTAATTGAATTATTTCTACTTAAAATTATTTTATTTTAATCCAATTTTTTCATTAATTCTTTACTTTTACGTTTATTGTCAATTTTTCGGTCAAATTTTATGTTATTTTCGTGCGGATCTTGATCCCTTTTGTTATTACTTTAATTTATTTTTATGTGTTTTTAGTTTTATATTTTTAATTATGTCTTTCTCGCATTTTATGGTGTTTACTTGATGTTTTATGTGTCTAATTTTTAAATCTGCGTGTTATGTTTGCGTGCTGTTTCAAATTCATTTGAATAAAACTTAGTGCTAGCCCAAAAATAATAACAAAACGCACCAAGAACCCCACGAAATTAACATAAAAATAACAGAATAACATAAAAATTTGACCGAAAAATGACAACTTATGTAAAAGCAAATAGTTAATGAAAAATTAAATTAAAATAAAATATTTTGGTTGGAAAAATTTTAGAAAATTAGCAAAATGAAAACAGAACTAAATAAAATGTTTGTTATAAAAATAAAGCTGGCATTCAAAAAATGTTTGTGCCTGAAAATAATTCCTCGGCAGTTCTCGTTGATGAAAAGAGGAGCTTAAATATGATTAAAAGTTTGAATATACTCCATATATTACAACATGCACCGGTTCAGTTGTAGCTTTAGCAAACTTTATATCTAATCGTAAATTTCCATTTTGAGGTAATTGACTCTGATTTAAATCAAAATCGGATGCCAAAACATATGTGAAGAATGGATATTTGCTTTTAAAATCATCAAGAGTTATACCACAATTAAGGTTTTTATCCAAATAACCCATATTTCTCACTTACTCTGCATATAATTACTCTAGCACAATAATTGTCATTATCGAAATCTTGAGTATATGTTTCTCTATAATCACTATTTTTAGATAAAGTTAGCGATGTTACTCCAAAGTTTTTGAAAATTGAGCTCGATGTTAAGTATGATCCATTATATTGTGATTCACTTTGACCAATATAAAGTTGGGCATTCTTCTATCTCCAAATATTTGTTATAGAAAGAAGCTGAACCTTTAGCAATAGCAAATTGAATAATTTCCTTTGTTTTCAATGTATAAATTGCATGCTTAGAATTAAGCCCCAGTTGATGACCGGCTAATACAGAAGACTCAACACGAACTCTTCTCACCAATAATTTTGCATCAACTAATTGAAGAATTGGTGTTGTGGTAGCACTTGTTAGTGATAATGCAGACTCTGATCTTTTCAATCTAATGTGTACATTAACACCTGGGATAAATATTTCGGTTGATTCACAAAATCGAGTTGTAATGATGAGCACATGTTAAATAATTTCTATCCTTTAATCCACGTTTTCCTATTGTCATCACTACCATAACCCATAGGAGTTAAGCATGTGTTGGGCCAGAACACAGACGGCCTTGTAAATGTTTAAATGAATCGGTCACACACATGCAAATACAACATGCAGATTTAAAATAAAACCTATTAAAACATCAACTAACCCTACTAAAATACGAAAAAGAGAACAATTAAATATAAAATTATAAAACACAAAAATAAATTAAAATAATAACAGAGTGCAACAAGATCCGCAAAAAACCTAACAATTTGACCGGAATTTGACAATTTATCAAAAATGCAAATTTCATTAAAAATGGAATAAAAATCAAAGAATTTGAATTAGAAATAATTCAATTAAAAAGTGCAAAAGAAAAATTGTCAAATTAAATTACAAAATAATAAAATTAAGAATAGAATATTACAGAAAATCACAAGGTCAAATTTTGTTTTACTAAATCAAAAAGAACACGCAAGGTTAGGGTCGTACAATAGGTATATATACCTATTCATTTTCACAAAACTTGAAACCAGTTTTAGTCTGAACCAATTTTCGTCTAACCAGTAGAAAGAGCAAAAATTTGATGTGAGTGAGAGATTGTTCGATACTCTCTCCACGTCGTATCCTCGCAACTTCGAATGAGCTCTGCTTGGATTTCGACGTGGGGAGAGGGAGTTATGATAAGCTATGTGTGAATACTATGAACAACCATGATGTAAATTATATGACAAAATATATATATTAAAACGAAATAAATTTTTAATTTTTCTGTCGAAATTTTTCCGGCCCACAGCCGATACATATCGCAAGCTATTAAAATCAAATAAACAATCGAAATCGCGTAAGTGCGTGTATTATCGCCAATGATTTCATGCCCATGAAGCCTCCGGCGTGATGAACGCAGGAGCTGAAACGTCAATACCATTCCGTATAGGGGAAAAGAGTGAAGGGGAAATAGTCTTTTGGCTGTTTCGTCGGCACTCATTTCCTATAAACTCGACCTAAATATTATTTACAACTCACGGCTCAAAATCACCACACCGAGTAGTCCAGTGGGCACTCTTAAACTATTAATATCAACACAAGTTTATCTTAGGATCAATTTGGGAAAGGTACGGGGAAAGCGATATCATTCAAAAATTGTTGCTATGTTTTTAAAAGAAATGTTAAAATTTCTATAAATTAATAATGTGTTTAAGTCATAAATAATAATGGAAAATCGATCCTAATTTAAGTAATGTTTAATTCCCCAAAAATCGCCATTCAAAGCGTATGTTGATTACTCCCCAACTTCTCAAACGTAATAAGAATCTAATAAATAAAAATTAAGCTTTTTAAATTGCCGATAATCCAACGCTTCTGTGACGGCTTCTGAACGAGAAAATGTTATTCGTGAATCACAGCGTCGAACGTTCAAAGAACGCAGAAAAAAAACTTAACATTTAAACCCCTTGATACGAGTACATCAAACATATACCAAATCATAGTAATGTAAATCGAGTGAAACTCTCCTATCACGCTCTAGTAGGAATAAATCCAAACCATAACCTTGAAATAGGATTAACCTTTGTAACCAATTTATATTCAACGATAATTACTGAATAGCAAAACAGGATCCGTCAACATAATAAATCGTGGTAGAATATTAGGTTACTGATAAAAGTATAAAAAATTGATTGGTACATGAACCACCATTAATACTACAATACTTATAAAATTACCAAAAAATTAATTCATGAATGAACAGCTATTAAACTAATCTATTTACATAAAAGCACCATCAATAAGATACTCGAAGCTAAGTTTCGAAAGAACATGAAAGAATACCACGAGAAATTATATCACAAAATAGGTAAAAACCATCCATTAATAGAAATACGTAAAAATAACGGATATTTGTGTCAGGTGAAGAGCATGGATCTAAGCTGGAATATTGAAAGTATTTCAGGCCTCAAGTTGAAAGTCCGCCACTAGTAGATAGAGACACTCTGAGTGAACATAACCAACTTGGGTAGATCAGTAGTGATCAGATCCGGAGGAAATTCCTATAATTATTCGGAATAATTAATGCATTAATAAAAAATTTAAAGTGATTAAAATAAATCGCCGTAGAGTATAGATCATTTCAATATAACATAAATAGCATAAAGTGGAATAATAAATTTACTAATGGATTACAAAATCGATAAGATAAATCATGCATAAAATTTAGATTAAATTAAATGTATAATAATTTGAACAAAACGCCATAGCAAATAGATTCTCTAAATATAAGGTAACTAAGGTAAATCATAATAGCAAATTTGCCAAGTGGCTACAGAACGAATAGGATTCTTCAGGACTGAAATAAATTAGATTAAGTATAAAGTAGTCGAATATTAATAGTAAAAATACCAGTGGATAGTGAAACGATTGAAATTGATTTCCAACAATAAATAATCTAACTAAAATCCTCCGGCAAAAATGATTAATAATTAAACACATTAATTAAATACAAAAACCCGAATAGTACGTGCAGTAGCCAACCCAATGCGATAACCGAACCGAGCTGCCCCGACAAGAGTAGATCATATGACAAAACCAATAAAAGATCCCGATAACATACATACAAGCAAAATGATCACGTAATAAACTTGAATAAAACCCACAGGCCATAACTCTGAATAATCCCCAGACAAGCCGACATTATAGTAGTTCAGAGCAGATCACGGATGAATAGTTTACGAACTCACCACCAGAATCTGACCCGCCACAGCCATAATGGTGGAAAATCGAGCCAAGTCACTCGATGGATAGGCCACCTTGCGAGTGGACTAGAAGATTAAACCTACTAATAAGAAGTATAATCGCTAAACCGACATCTAAATAAACTCACCAAATAAAACCGGGAGTAGCGCCTATGGACGATCAGTTGAAAAAAGAAATAAAAAACGGATTCACTTTAAATCGCTAGGTCAAAAATGAACGACATTGTGGTCGGAGAAAATCGCATGATAAGGCACATAAATATTGGTTCGATTGCAGTTTGACATTTCTTAAATGTCGATCAATAAATTGTCCAAATAGGATTGGCACACTCACTCACCAAACATTGGAACATGCCGACAGACTAAAGGTAGACCAGCAGATGTGCCAGTCTGGAAATCTAATTCACGAATGAGTGTGTGCACCCGCACCCGTATATAAAATGTGGATTGGGTTACGATGAACATAAAAATCTCGATGTCTGAAAAGTAAAAAAATTCGGCAATCAAGCAAACGAACGTACGATACTCGAATGCACCCGACAAAGATCCCCAGGGAACTGGACCAAGCTCGGAGAACCGGAGAACATCAGCAGGTAATAAGTAACATTGTTATTAAGACCATGATAAAATTTTCTTGAGTACCAATTAGACGAACCAAAGGCCAAGAATCGTTCGGAACGGCCTTAGTCCATCCCAAGACCTATAGAGCGACAAAAAATTAAAACCGACCGGACTACAAAATGATATACACTTTGCATTAAGCGGTGAGGTCCTTATCAACATGAATTTTTGCCATCACGCAAACGAGACTCCATTTTTCCAATACCTCGCAAGCAGCCAATTGACCCATGAAACTCCGCCATGCTCGTAACTCATGCACCATCCCGGAAGCAAATATTAGATAACTAGAATGTACCCCGACCACATAGACGATCTCATCCTAATAAAATGTATAGTAAGGATTTCGTTAATAGAATAAAACTTAAATATATAGTACCTTGGGTTAAAATGTTTGACAGGTTCTTTCCGCAACATTCTGGTAAATGATAAGATCTGATAGTTATGGGGATCTAAAATGAGATCGAAAATTTCAACTGTAGATTATTCAGATATGAAAATAATTACTTCCATGTGATCTGATGTTTTGGAAACGATAGGTTTAATCGCTATTAGAATTATTAGAACCTAAAGATTTGATAATCTCCTTTGTAAGGACTTGATATGTAAATGCGACCAACTTTTGCCTGTCCTAATAACCCTGAGAAATGCAAGATAGTCCTTCTTAAATTTGGAGCAATTAATGATTTGATTGTGTGAAATTTGGATAGTGGCTTGAACTATCAATAAAGGAAAGTAAAGGTAACTTCGAAATACATCTTTAATAATAGTGTTCATTTTTTCTCAATTGGGATTCTAAAAATAAATAAATGGATTTTAAATATATATTTTTCTTTTGATAATAATTTCTTTGCGTTTTTTTATAATGTTATTAAAACGAATAAACAAATTCCAAGCCGATTCCTTACATTTGGACGAGAACCACAAAATAAATAAATCTTAAGTATATATTTTAAATAATATTGTTACATTCTTTCAAATAGAATCATAAAAATGAGTAAATAAATGTTAAAGCTGTTTTAGATGATAATCTTACATTTTCTCAAATAGAATCATAAATATGGGTAAATACAGGTTAAAGCTGTTTTAGACAATAAATTTACACTTTCCCCAAATTGAATTATTTAAATCCGCGTAAACGAGAGTAAGTACAATTTTGGTTATAGGGTTTGCGTTTTTTTTCAAAAAGAGTTATAGAGATGAATGAATAAATTTGAATATGTTTTTAGATAAAAGTTTTATGTTTTTCCGAGAGAGATCAGCTAAACGAATGATCGAATTTCAATGATAATTTATTGAATAATAATTCTTTATATCTTGAGGTTCAATAGAGTTAAATTTTGAGAAACCCGGAATTTAATGACAAGGAATTTTACGCGTCAATTTAGTTAATTGTTAATAAGCTAGATGTCAGCTTGTACATATGGTTTTATTCGTAGGTTTTCTTATCTACCATGGCTAGTACTCCTCTGCTTCCCTAGTGAGAGAGGTGACGCGCGAGAATAGGAACGAATAGAGCTAGCCCAAGTATGTATATCCGACTGTGCTAGTTTTTCTTCCTTTGAATAAGGTACGTAACCCATAAAAACAATGAGACGACTCTACTCGCATGACTCCACCTTAGACCTTCAACACCATCACTTACGCCTGAATATTGATGTTATGCCCTATAATATATTATTTATCGTTTCGAGAGGACTCGTGGATTGACGCGTCCCGGGTTACACTTCGCTTCCCGGCACATTCAGCTGCACTGTGCCGGCAGGCGATGTGGGACGCGGGATTCTCAATCTCACCGGTCAGAGAATTCCTCGGAGAAGATCAGAAAACCGGAGATGACTTGAACCTTCCTTTCTTTGCGATCAAACGAGAGCCCAGCCGAAATCCGGCGCGGGAAATAAGAGGTCAAGCGGAGCACCTCCTCGCACGTTTGGAAGAACATCAACGAAAAACGGCCCAGTAAATCCGAAAGGCGCAACGGCACATAGATAAGATCAACCGGGATATTGCGGCCGGATTGATCCCAAGTACAGACGGGTACGCCCCGCCGTACAACACATCGTTCAATTTGGACGATCCCAGAGTGAACGCGCCGATGGAGGCGATCAACGTGCTAGTCCCACGCCAACTATGGACAAGAAAGGGGGAACGAACGAATGAAGGGCCAAACGTCCATCGCGAGCATCCATACGCTCGAGGGTCACCACGAACCAGCTACGATCGGCATCATTAGAGATTAAATTCATTACAATTATTTTCTTGTGTGTATTAAATATAAATGTTTAGTTAGGTTATTTCTTGTTACAGTATTAATTAAAAATTGTTTAACTAAGAATGGAAAATATTAGTTACAATCTGACGCCATAAGATAGAAGTCCCGTTGTACATTTAAATAACTTCTATTATCGGTGAAATTAATTTACCTTTATTGTAGACATGAATCCCTACAAGATCTTGCAACAAGAATTGGCAAAGGCTCAGATGACAATTAAAAGTTTTCACCGACAAATCTTGCAGTTGACGACAGAAGTTCAGCTGACTAAGAGTACTTGGATGGAACCGAACAAGGCAAAACGCCTGTATCAAAAATTAACAATGATGCAGAAGGGTTGGGCTGAGGAAAAGCAGCTTAACCAAAGTCTGAAGACACAACTTAGGGGCTTAGAGGTGGCGCTGTCTGCATGTCAAGAAGGAGCAGCAGTGACCTACCCCCTGGTTTTTGCCCCGGCCCAACTAGCATATCGAGAGGCCACATCGACTTTAAAGCCAGCTACCAAACAGGTTAAACACCGCCCCGGTAGAGCTGAACGGGCCAAACGACGGGCCATTCAAGTAAAAGACCCAAAGGCGTGAAATGTGTATTAAATGTTTTATCAAATAAAAATTTGTTGAATATCGTATTCGATTGATGATTTTTGAATTCCAATTGATACAGTTTGAATTGAATTAAACCCATGCAAATGACATCAATCAGCCAACGAGCCAGAGACACGAATATAACTGTCTATCATCAGTAAGGGACGAAAATGACAAATTATTTTCACGTTAGACCCAGTTTGAGGTCGGGCCAGAGCAGTTCCCGCGTGGCGCTCACCTTTGGCGACCTCAAAACCCATGGTTACATTTCCAACGTTGCCTAGCAACGGGTAACCACTGGGAGTAGGAAAGAAATTTTCATCTGGGGTCAAGGTTGCTAAAAACCATAAACCCCACACATGTATTTTTAGTATCGCTATTGTAATTTATAATAGCTTCTATTAGAGCTTTGTGAATATATGTTGTTGGCGAATAGAGTGGGTTTTGATTTATTTTTTCTAGGGTTTTTGTGCATCTACCCCTTAAACGCCATCAAGATTATTATTCTATCCCTCCTATGTACCCATGGTGATTGCCATGTTGGTACTGTACATAGGGGTTGAAAATTCATGAGCAGGTGAGCTCCATTTCTAGAACTACTCCTCATGATACTTTCACTTTCGGGTTATTGACTGCCGATGGAAGGTCTTCGTCTTTCTCTTTCTATATCCTGGTCCTTACTCGTCTATTCCTACAATTTCCATACTTATTTGTCATCTTTACCCGTTATTTATATAGGTATTATTTAAATTTGAGCAGCGTTCCTCCCTTATTTTTTGGTAAATTTCCTATTTTATTTGTTTAATCACGGTATCGACTACATTTGTCCTAGTTTACCTTTATCTTTCCCTATATTAAAAATTTGATTAACAGTTCTTTAACTCCCGGTACATTTCCCATGATTTTAAGTACTTACAATCCTCTGCGGTTACTTCAATAACACTACTCCCTTCTGCTACATTACATCATTCAAATACTGGAAAAATGCTTTCACTTTATGTTCTTAAACTATCTTATCCTTTTCTACTTGATTTTCTGATTAATTTTCTGACAATGTTTTAAATTTCCAATACAAAACTTTATTCCCCCTTAACTAAAGTCGCACTTCCCGAATTTTAGATTTTCACTGCTCACCTCGACCGACGTTTCCATCAGTCGTTGTGAGTCGTTTAACGATGCCTTGAGGGGAGGGTCCTATGCCATTTTGCCAGGCACCGTCGCGGACAGACCGAGATTTCAGACAAGCTCGACTCGCGATCGCAACTGGGGAACTCAATTCACCAGCCGGATCGCGGATTTGCCTGCCTGATAACTATTACAAAACTTGTCAGTGGCACCAAAAGATTCCACGACATTCCAGAATAAAATCAAAATAACAAAACTTTAACTTCAAAATATATATTTATACAAGAAAACAATACTTACAATTTACAGTCATGCAACCAAATTAGAAAAATTGGCATAAATTGGCATAAAAATTTTGTCTAACAATGACTCACAGTTCGTCTAAGAATGTCTAAAAATTTCTAAAAATTTTCTGCCTGACTAAAATTTTCTAAGTCTAAAAATTGTGAAAATGACTGCTGTATATATAGTGTTTTTGTGCCTGTGTGCGACCAATGGGCGATTTTTCGCGATTTTTCGGCCTTTTTAATTATTTTATTTATTTCGAAATATTTTTGTAATTTTTAAAATTTTTCTTTATTTTTTGATATATTAATATTTTATTGTTGGATTTTATTTTTATTATTATTTTCTTACAATATTATTTTTTAACCCCAATATTTTGTTTTCTGGTCGCCTCTTCTGCCTGTGTTTTTTCTAAACCTTATTTTGCAAGGTTTTGGCAGTTTATTTCATTTCACGTGTGTTTATTTCTGCAGCTGTAGGATTTTTCAAGAATTTGAATTAATTATTTGTTTTATTTAATTTTGTTATATTTTTATTTTGTTTTAATTAATATGTTTTATTTTATTTTTGATCTCTTCTTGCGGTATGTGCTTATGTTACAGCAGCCATATTGACAATTTCCCAACAACATTAATTATTTTGTTTTAATTTATACAATTTTCACATTTTTGTTTAAATTGGTTTTGTAATTTTGTTTTAATTTTGTCTCTGAGCCCAACAATGTACTGTTACCGCCCTCAATCTTGATATTATTAAATCCGAGTACTGCATCTTTAAAAGGTGTATGAAACAAGAAATTATTTGGTATTACATCATTAGGTTCACCCAACGGTTTTCTATCTTTATCTACAACTTTGATCTGAACAGTTAACAATGTATCGTTCAAATCTAAATATTCAGTTTGAGAACCGTTAATATAAAATTCAATATCAGTTCTACTATCCATAATAGAATTCATCGGAAATACTTCTTCAAAAGCCCCCATTTCAATTATTGCTTGGGGAGATGGTCTATCAAATAAGCACAATTCAGATTTACCACAAATCATTTTTGAAATATAGTTCCATGTCCTTTCATTCGTTTGTTTATATGTTTATGATGTCTTTTACGTTTTTGAGCCGGTGCAGGTTCTTGTTTTTGAAACATACCTGCAACACTTGGTAGAAATTTCCCTAACTCGGATAATGCATTTGATTTCAGAGATGGTAATATTTTCTGTTCATTCATTATCACATCTTTAGCGGTTTTCATACCAAAACTACCAAGGCGTTTAAGAATAGGAAGTGCAAATCTACGGATAGTTTTCAACGATCCTGATCCATACTGTTTACCAATAAAATATGGTAATTCGCCACCACTTTGGCTACCACTATACATAGTAATAATATCGTTATTGGCCATCTAATTTACGAAAATGTAATGTCAAATGAGTTTTTGTATCTTTACTAAATTCAATAAATTTACCGCTATCATCACGAATATTTATTTCTATATTGTTTATACATGATGTTGATACCGGTAAGTACATGGGATTATCGATATTTATATTGACAACTTCATCCTGGTCATGTGTATCAACCCACACAGATTTCAATAGAAGAACCAAAGAATCACCAACAATTATAGGATCGATGATGTTAGTATATATGAACATTTGCCTATGAAGTTTTATTATTTTTGGTTTGCGTACACCAAAAGCACTTGCCCTATATGTTTGCTTATCTAATCCCAATGTATTAGCCAAATTCTTATCAAATGTAACTTCACAAATGTTATTATTCAGACTGAATTTACATATTCCATCTTTAACAAATTCAATAGTTTTAAATATATGTAAACAATTGAATGAAATATATTTATGTAATTCTTCAAGTGTTTCAATATATAAATCATTAGTAAATGTAAATGTCTCTTCAACCTCATTAATATATGATACAGATATTTTGATGTTTTCGATTGTTACACTTTTCTCATCAAATGTTTTGAAACGTATTAGGTATTCAGTACCAGGAACAACAATGCTAAGCTTATCACAACCCATTCGCTTGGCATTCTCAATACTTTCAAACTTTATTGTAAATGGACTATAATCACAACTAACATTCAATCCATCTTTGAAAAACATACCACAATTTTCATCTAAAATTTGATTCGGAATATGACAATATCGTTCAAAATTATTGATTGAGAAAATACCACTACAGGTTTTGGGTACACGTTTCTTGTAACTTATTTTACAATGACTAAAAAATGGGAATGTAATGTACACAAATGTACACAAAGCAACTTCCCAATTTTCATGTAAATAAATGAGATTTTGAAGATCAACTATAAATTTACTTGATTGATTTTCCGGATGGATTAGTTGGCAACTATTGCTCGGAAAATTGTATAGAAACTCATTTTACTAGGTCTTTTGATGATATCCATGAGGGTTTTTGATATCCATGCCATTTGACATAGTATTGTTTATCCTTACCCACCATTTTAGTTTTCAATATTTTCTGAATTCTGAACACTGTAGGTTTGGAAATAACTTGTAATTCCTGTTCATAGAATTTCCCTTGTATTACATTGTTATCACTATCTTTAATAACATACATTACAGGACTCTGTTTTGTATTAAGTAGATAGATATGTCACCGCTGGACCACATACCACCTCCCCCCACCCCCGGGGAAAAAATTTTTTAAACAAAGACAATGACTCATTCAAGGTCATTGAAACAAAGACCATGACTCATCAAAAATTTTAAAACAAAGACCATGACTCATTCAAGGTCATAGGATGACTCATCACATATTTTCAAGGTCATTGGATGACTCATCATATATTTTCAAGGTCATTGGATGACTCATCATATATTTTCAAGGTCATTAGATGACTCATGAAAATTTTAAAACAAAGACCATGACTCATTCAAGGTCATAGGATGACTCATCACATATTTTCAAGGTCATTGGATGACTCATAATATATTTTCAAGGTCATTGGATGACTCATCATATATTTTCAAGGTCATTAGATGACTCATCAAAATTTTAAAACAAAGACCATGACTCATTCAAGGTCATAGGATGACTCATCATATTTTTAAGGTCATTGAAACAAAGACCATGACTCATACAAATTTTTTTTCAAAAATTTTTCTATGTTTAAAAGTACACGATTTCCTATGTCACTGCTGGACCAAAAAAGATAGAATATTTTTCGAAATTTTTCAAAATTTTTTCTGTTAAAAAGTACAAATTTTTTCAAGGTCATTTAAAAGTAGGTCAAGGTCATTCAAAAAATTTTTTTTTCCAAAATTTTTTCCTTGTTGAAAAGTACATATATTTGCAAGGTCATTCAAAAATTTTTTCAAAAATTTTTCTATGTTGAAAAGTACACGATTTCCTATGTCACCGCTAGACCAAAAAAGATAGAATATTTTTCGAAATTTTTTCAAAATTTTTTCTACGTTGAAAAGTGTTGGGCCAGTACACCAATAGCCTTGAGAATTGTTTAAATGCATCAGTAATACAGCAAGAAAACCCAGCACCAAGATAACTTAAAATACAATATACAACACCAATTAAACACTTTAAAATCTCAGAGAATATAAATAAATATAAAATCAAAAACATAAAAAGAAAAATAAAATAAATACAAAATGCACCAAGAACCGCACGAAATTTACATAAAAAATAACATAATAACAAGAAAATTCGACCGTAAAATGACCATTTAGATAAAATTAAAGAATTAATGAATTAAATGAATAAAAATAAAATATTTTTGGATGAATAAATTTAATTAAAAATGTTAAAAATAAATTACCAATTTAAATTAAGAAATAAATAAAAATTTAATTTAGATAACATAAATAATTTCAAAGTCGAATTTTGTTTAATCGCAATAAAACTAACACGCAAGGTTAAGGCCCAATTATAGGTATAAATACCGATGTGTTTTCACAAATTTTCAGTCTTATTTTTCGGAGAAAAAATTTCATTACAGAACTGTATAACTGGTTGTATAACTGGTTGAGAGCCGTGCATTCAGGTAATTAACACGGGTAAGTGTTTTGCCTGAACACGATCACTCTCAACTGGTGCAATATTATTGATTGATTTTTTCGAAGGGAATTGATGGGTAATTTTTCAATTGAATTTATGTATGACTTTTCAGATCGAATTGATGAATGATTTTGTTTATCAAATTGAAGTTATGGATAATTTTGTTTTTCCAATTGAATTTATGGATAAATTTGTGGGTAACTTTTCAATTGAATTTATGGATGATATTTCAGATTAAATTTATGGATAATTTTGTTTTTCCAATTGAATTTATAGATGATTTATCGAATTAAATTTATGGGATTTTGAAGTAAATTTTATGGAATGGATACGATGAATTTCAAATGTATGTAGCCGATGTAATATGCTGAATAAATATTTTATATCTACAGCCTTAGTGCATCGAAACTTTTATTCCAAATGCTATGGTAAAATATTATTTGTTATTTTCCGGCCCACAGCCAACACATAACGCAAGAAAGCAAAATCTACATAGTACAGATTTGTGTAAGAGCGTGGAAAATCGCCAATGATATGTACCCGTGAAGGCTCAGCGTGCGGAACGCAGGAGTTGGAACGTCAATATTATCCGTATATAGGGGAAATTGGAGGGTAAATGAGTAGTTTATTGGCTGCTCCTTCACCATCCGTTTTCTATAAAATTTACAGAAATTTTTAACAACAATCGGCTCAAAATCTCTAACACCGAGTAGTCCAGTGGGCACTCATTAACTATGAAATGAACATAAATAGATCTTAAGGACAAAAAGAGGGAATGGGTAGCGGGGAAAATTGCGAAATCGTTGCAACAGTTAAAATGAATAGCCATCGGAAAAAGATTAATCCGAACGACCAAAATCATGAAAAATAATGTTTTTAAATAAAAATTAAATAAATTAATTTGAGTTGAGGCGGAAAAT